>PVKE010003045.1:29086-75952 GCA_004027555.1 Craseonycteris thonglongyai | reverse complement strand
ATTCAACATTATAAAAATTGTCAAGTTTCCCCCAACTTGATCTAAAGAAAAATGCAATCCTCATCAGAATTCTAGATTTGTTTTTATGAAATTGAGAAGTTGATTCTAAATTTATATGTCAATGCAAAGGGGAAAAAATAGCCAACACATTTTGAGGATGATTGGAGCGACTAACCACTTATCAAGATTTCTAATGAAGCTACAGTAGTTAAGACATTGTGGACACACAGATAAACAAGTAAATCAATGGACTGCATTAAAGTCCAAAAACAAACCCACATTTATATGGATTTCTAGGCTATGAAAAGGTGGTATTGCAGAGAAGTGGAGAAAAGGTAGTCTCTTTAATAAGTGATATTAGCAAATTTTGATACCTCGTTTGGGAAAAAACATTTTTTACCTCAACCACATACACATAAAACAATTCCAGATGAAATATTATTCTAAATGTGTAAAATACATAAAACAATACATTTTTGGAAACTAATATAAGATCATTCATGACCTTGGGTAGGTAAAAACTTTTTAAATAGGATATAAAAAGTTATAGCCATAAAAGAAAACATGGATAAATAGTATTACATTACAATTAAAGTTTTTTGGGGAAACCGGGATGACTCAGTGTGTTAAATGCTTGCTTTGCAGCCCAGGGGACAGAGGATCAAATCCCGGCCCTGGCCCGGGCAGGCCCATATGCTGAACTGGGTTATGCTTCCCATGCAGGAGGCCCCCAGTTCGGTTATTGCCCCCCAGTTGGGCCCCTGGCTCAAGGGGGCATGCCTGCCATGCAGGAGACCTCCAGCCCAGTTCCCACCCTGCGCTTCCCCAGCCCACCTGTGTGGAATGAAACAATGTTAAAAACTGATGACATATAGCTATGGAGACTGCTCTGGGCCCTCCCCCTTCTCTCTCTCTCTCTCTCTCTCTCTCTCTCTCTCTCTCTCTCTCTCTCTCTCTCTCTGCCTCTGTCTCTCCCTGTCTCTGTCAAAAACAATAAAGTAAATCTTTAAAAAAATTAAACTTTTCTGGGATACCAGGATAGCTCAACAGGTTGAGCACTTCCCTTGCAACTGAGAGGTCTGGGGATCAAATCAGGGCCTCAGCCTGTGCAAACCCATATGCTGAATTGTGGCACAACTGGTAACTGCTGAGCCCTACAGATAAAGGTTCTTATCTCCCATGCAGGATGCCCCTAGTTAGATTCCCACCCTGCACAGTCCCACGTCCACCTGTGTGGAATAAAATCACATCACAAGTAATGATGTACAACTATGTAGACTGCTCTGGGCCCTCCCCTCTTCTTGCTCTCCCACCTTCTCTCAAAAAACAAAATAAATCTTTAAAAAAAATTTAAAATTTTTTATTCATTAAAAGAAAGATTAAGGGAGTAAAAAGACAAATCACAGGGTGGAAAAAATAGATTATGAAAACAGATAACTAACAACAAACTCAAACCCAGAGTATAAAGAACAACAACAACAAAAAAGTCCTGACAATACATTAGGAAAATGGACAAGAGATTTGAATAGGTACTTCAAAAAAGAGAATGTGCAAATGGAAAAAAAAATAAAAGTACATGAAACATGTAAATGGCCAATAAGCATGCAAAAATGTACTTAATTCTATTAGTCACCAGGGAAATGCACATTAAAACCACAGTGGAATACCACTACCCACTGACCAGAATGGCAAAAATTAAAAGGACTAAAACTACTCAGGATTGTTGTAAATGTAGTGGTACTGGAAATCTCATATACTGCTGCTGAGAGTATAAATTATTACAGCCACTGTGGAAAACTGGTAAATTCACTAAAGCTGAAGATACACATATACTATGACCAATCTATTCCACTACTAAATTTATACCTATAATTCACCAAAAGATATATAAGAATATTCATAGCTACACTGTTAATAATAATTCTAAACTGGAAACAACTTAATGTCCATCAACAATAGAATGACCGAGTGAATTGTGGTACATTTTACAAGAGAATACTTACAGCAGTGAAAATTCACTCTTTGTTCGTTTATGCCAATTTCAAAATCAGAATACTAGCTGCCAAGATCATGGTTAACTAAGGGAGGAGGAGTAATGACTTGGGTGGGGGTACAAGGGAGCTTCTAGGGTGCTGACTCTATTTCTTGATCTAGGAGGTGTTTACATGGAGGGGGAAAAAAATCACCCAGCTCTGCACTTTCTGTATTCATGTTACTCCTCAATTAAGAAAGGATAGTGTCTTGTACATCTGGAAACTGGCTGATTGTTTCCAACCAATGTCACCCCATTAAATTTAACAATAAAAAAATAAAGAATAATATAAAAAGACAAAAAAAAAAAAGAAAGGATAGCGTGTAACCAGAGGCTAACTTGTCATTAGGCCTGGGCTCTTGGAATTAGGAAGGAAAGAGGTTACTGAAACTTAGAAAAGAAATTCTGTTGAGTCTTCTGCTTTGAGAGAAGCCAAGATCTAAGAGACAGTCAACCTGATGGTCTTATAGGACAGAACGTAGGAGTATAAATATTCTGACCTCACTAACTTCCTTTCCTCTTATCTCCTGTTGGGATTCCCTATTGGTTAAACCCAACCATGAGAAATTGTAGATGAAAGTCAACTTCAAGGATGTCACCTTCATGGAGAGGAAACAAAAAAAGCCCATTCCAACTGAATCATCTCTGGTTAAAAAAATATCCTAGGGAAGCCAGGATGGCTCAGCGGGTTAAGAGCTCGCTTTGAAGCCCCGAGGACTGAGGATTGAATCCCAGCTCCGGCCCAGGTGGACCCACATGCTGAACTGGGGTGTGCCCCCAGTTTAGTTCAAAAAGAAAAAAAGAAATTTTCCTAGAAACCCCACCCACTGACTTCTGCTAAACTCTCACTGCCCTAGACAGACACTTGAGTAGCAAAGAGAACTGAGAACATGTATTTTCAATCAATTTTCTGGGGACATAATTTTATATGCAACAACATTCACCCATTTAAGAGTTTAATTCCAAGAGTTTTCACATATGCTCCCATTAATCACCACCACAACCAAGGAATAGAACATTTTCATCATCCCAAAAGAGTATTTTGTGCCCATTTGTACTGAATCTTTCCATTTGCTACCCCAGTCATGCACATAGATTTTCTTAAATTGAGAAAATTTATGCAATATAAAATTAATGATTTAAAAGTATATAATTCAGTGGTATATAGTACATGCACAATGCTATATAAACACAGATTTGGTTTCTATCACTATAAATTAGTTTATCCTTGTAGAACTTTATGTAAATGAATTTGTATTGTATGTATTCTTTTTTTTATCTGATTTTTTTCAGTTAGCAAAATGTTCTTGTGATTCATCCATGTTGTTGCATGTATGAGTGGTTTCTTCATTTTATTGCTGCATAGTTCTTCATTTTGTCAATGTGCCAAAATGTGTTTATTCATTGACTTGATGATAGAAATGTGTGTTGTTTCTAGTGTCTGACTGTTATGAATAAAGCTAGTGTGACCACTCTTTTGCAAAGCTTTTTGTAGACAGATACTTTGATTGCCCCTGGTCAAATACTAGCAATAGAACTACTAGGCCATGTAGTAACTTATGTTTAATATAAGAAATTACAGGGGATGCCAGGATGGCTCAGTGGGTTAAGCGCTTACTTTGTAGCCCTGGAGACCGAGGATCGAATCCTGGCCCTGGCCCGTGCAGACCCATACACTGAACTGGGGAGTGCCCCCAGTTTGGTTCTCACCGGGGTGAGACCCCGGCCCAGTTCCTGACCTATGCAGCCCCAAGCCCACCTGTGGAATGAAACCACTATGTGGAAAAACCGATGATGTGCAACTATGGAGGTTGCACTAGGCCCTCCCCCTTCTCTCTGTCTGTCTCCGTATCTCTCTCTCTCTGTCAAAAACAATAAAAATAAATCTTTAAAAATATATAAGAAATTACAGAACTTCTTTTCCAAAGAGGCTATATATTTTACACTCCCACCAGCAGTATAAGAGTTAACAGTTGCTTCGCATACTGGCCAACACTTATAATTGCCATTCTTTGTAATTTTAGGCATTCTAGTGGGTGTGTAGTAGTAACTTATGGTGGTTTTAATTTTCATTTCCATAGTGGCTAGAGGTATTAAGTGTATATTGTGCTTCTTGGCATTTTGTACATTTTTTGAAAATATTAAAATGTGAGAGAACAAGTCTGTTACAATGACTCATGGGTTAACCATTGCCAGTCCTCTTCGTCCCTTTATGTACGGTAAATCTGAATTCACATCTCAAGTGATTTTTATGACAACGAATTCACCTTTTTTTCCTTCTTGGAAAGTTTTTTAATATGCCTTTATTTTTGAAGGATAAGAGGATAATTTTATTGATTAAGAACACTAGGCTCACACGGTTTTAAGGAATTATTTCAAATTTTTTAAGATTTTTTTTTTTTTACTGTTTTTCAGTAATTTTATGATTACCGGTATGTGCCTCATAAAGATATTTTTGTGTTTATCCTAAGTGGCCTGTATTGAGTTTCTTAGTTCAATGAATTTGTATTTTAAAAATTATATTTGGAAAATTTTAGGTATCATTTTTATAAATATTTTTTCTGCCCAACTCTTTCTCTCCCCTGACACTCCTCTTAAAGTGTTCAGTGGCTTAGTATGTTCACAGATCACTAAAGGTCTGTTTATTTTTTAGCGATTTTGCTGTTTCAGTTCAGATAGTTTTATCTCCTTGACTAATAATACTGTCATTCCTATTGTTTTTTAGAGTTATTTCTGTTGACTGGCTTTTCTCTTGATTCTGGGTCACATTCTCAAGCTTCTTTGCACACCTAGTAATTTTTATTTAATGCTGAACATGGCTCTGTTATATCGTTGAGTATCTAAATCAGGGTGCCTGAACATTTGGCTTCCCTGGGCCACATTGGAAGAAGAATTGTCTTGGGCTACACGTAAAATACACTAACACTAATGATAGTCGATCAGCTAAAAAACAAAAAGAGAGAGAAACACAAAAAAAACTCATGTTTTCAGAATTTGTGTTGGGCCACCTTCAAAGCCATCTTGGGAACATACAGCCCGCAGGCCGCAGATTAGACAAGATGATCTAAATGTCATTGTCTTCCTTTCAAGATTATTTAGTTTTATTCTGGTAGCCAATTAATTTGTTTGTAAATAACCTTGTTCGTTTAAGGCCTGCTTTCAAGCTTTGTTTGGGTGCGTCTAGATAGTTGAACTAATACTCTGTGGCTAGTTTAGCTGTGCTACTAAGGCAGGGCCTTTCTGGGCTACAGTTAAAAATCTTCCATTTAGAGGTCAGTTCTCACAGTTGTCCAGTTTATACTGTCCCAGTTCTTTTAACTCACTGGTCATGATTCTTTTTGAGACTTGAAGAGTCTCACACTGTGCATATATATCTCGGTATTCAGTCAAGACTCAAGAAAGCTTCTATTGCACGCTTCTTTTTTTTTTTTCTGTTGTAATATTTATTTTTATTTATTTATTTTTTTGACAGAGAGAGAGACAGAGACAGAGACAGAGAGAGAACTGAACTTGGGGAACTCCCCAGCCCAGCATATGGGTCCGTACGGGCTGGGGCCAGGATTCGATTCTCGGTCCCCGGTGCTGCAAAGTGAGCACTTAACCCACTGAGCCATCCCGGCTTCCCCATACTGCACACTTCTTAAACTCTTTCTCTGCTCTCTGCTCTCTGCTCTCTAGCATTCTGCCTCCAGCTGACCTGGTTTCCCTGACATCTCTGTCTCCTCAACCAGTAAGCTCCGTGATTTGCGTGGCTGTCCCTTTTCTACCCTGAGGTCTATCAAATGCCTGCAGACTGAAAGAGCAATTATAGGGCTTTGCTTGCTTGTTTCTTTTCTGTCAGGGATTGCAATTACGTGTTACCTATTGTTTAATAATTGAAAAATAGCTGTTCCCCCTACATTATGTGCACTTTTCTAGTTGTTTACAGGAGAAGGGCTAGAGTGATACCAATTGCCCCATCATGACCAGGAAAAGAATTAGAAATTTTTTTTTTAGCTCCATGCCTGTTACCATACACTATCAATTTCTTATGGCAGCAGGAAGCTCACAAGCTTTGCAGTGACTCTAAGAATTAATGACAGTATGTCATGTGGAATATCACAATACCCTGGAAACGTTTAGTTATGTAACCTTTCTCCTAACATGCTTTTCTAAGCTCTCAGTTTTGATGGGAATTTGCTTGGTTTAGAAACTTGCTTCCTCTTTAGTTAGGATCATCAATGTCTGAACTTCAAGGTTATGACAAATATTAACAGACATCAGTTCTATTATAACTATTCTATCATTACTGTACTCATTAGGAATTACATGTATTAATACCAGATTCTAAGAATCTGAACTCAGAGGTCTTTATAACATTGACTATACCTTCTCTCTCGATTCCTATCAAAACCCCATGAGCAGAGGAAGCCGGGATGGCTCAGCAGGTTGAGTGCTCACTTTGCAACCCCAGGGTCCAAGGATTGAATCTCAGCCCTGGCCCATGTGGACCCATATGCTGAACTGGGGTGTGGCCTCCAGTTTGGTTCCTGCCAGGATGAGCTTCCCATGTGGGAGGCCCTCTGCCTAGTTCTAGCCTGGCACGGCCCCGCGCCCACCTGTGGAATGAAACTATGTTGAAAACTGATCACGTTCAACTATGGAGACTGCTCTGGGCCCTCCCCGCTCTCTGTTTCTCTCTGTCTCTCTCTCTGTCAAAAACAATAAAATAAATCTTAAAAAACCCATGAGTAGAATCATACAATTAACTAAATTTACAAGTACTGTTGACTTATTTTCTATCTTCCTTCTATCTCTTTACCCCTCCTGATTTTCTTCTCTTGTGAAAGTTAACTGTTACTACTTTGTTTCTCCCTCTTTAATGCAGCCCCCAAATCTTTCATGATGTTATGGTACCATCACTATATTTTTTCATTTATTTATTTATTCAATAAATATTTATAAATCACTCATAAGTATTTAGGTTGATAGGTTCTAGGAATAAAGTAGGCATGTTTCTTACCCCAGTGCAAATCAATAGTCCAGTGGCTGGAGAATCATCTAACAAATACCTATATAAATCAGTGTATAATTACAAAATATGATGTGTGCTTTGAACAAAAGTCCCAAAGTCCTTTGAGAGTACATCACTGAGTATGCCAGTTTGGGTTCTCCAGGATGCAAATCCCAAGATAGAATTAAAAGTGTTAAGAGATTTACTAGGAAAAATGCTTATAGAGAAAAAGAGAGAAAGAGATAATGGGAATGGGGGAAATTCTAGGCAGTGATGCAAATATGGTACCTTTATAAGAAGAGAGTGAAGGAAGGTGAGGTAGAAAGAGCCTCAGATGGCTATAGAGCTCTCAGAAAGCCTTGGCCAGAATAACAGAAAGCCCTGGAGCACAGATTGCCTTCTAGAAGAATCCTCTATTGGTCAGGGATGAACAGATCTAGTACATATGCTGTATTCAGTCCTTGGTTGGGAGAAGGCCAGGTAGATCATGGCTTCGGTGTTGATGCTATGTTGTGGCCTAGGGTGTGGCCACTGGAGGATTCAGCTAACTACATTCCTGACAGCACTTTTTTCCTGAAGGTAAAGTTGAGCTGAGTATTCTACAGTTGTCATACAGGACAACTGGACCAAGCCTAGGAAATTGAGGGAAGCTTCTCTAGGACATATGTAAATAATGTTTAAGTGACTACTTCACTTAAAGTCACCTCATGAGACTGTTTCTTAGACTAGTTGTTAAAAGAAGAGCCACTTTGCTAGATATTGGTGGCAAACCCTGGATTTAAAGCACTCCGTATTTTTAATGTATTCCTTTCAAACTAAGGGATTGACAAAAATGCAAAGAGAAGCATTTAGCAAGCATGATTTCTGATTTCATCTTGTTTGTGCAGATCCACCATTTTAGTTATTGTAAAAGCTAAAAGTCTTCCTTCTCTCCCATCCCCATATTAGTGATCGATACCTTTACTCGTACATCTCATTCCAGAACTATTTATTGAGTACCTACTATATTGTAAGCATTATCTTATGAACTTTCTCTTGTTTTGGTTGCTAGGACAGCACCAGGTCATAATTTACTTTGAATCCTTTTGGTTTAACTTGCTTTCCTTGACCTCAGCAGATCACATTTGTATCTTCAAATAGCTACTGTTGTAAGTAGATTTGATTGTTGAACAGCAGTTATTTAAATATTTATGATCAGTCTGTTCCAAAACAATATTAACAGCAGCAGTGCACAGTTTAAGAAATACATAAAAATCAATGGGGCAAATTTATGTGTCAGAAGATCTACATTTCTAACTATGTGCCAGATTTTCCATTTATAATTCTTGCAAATGAAACACTTTGGGTAGTCATAAACACTGACCTCTCCGAACCTTTCTCTGTGAATTATAGTCTTGCAGTAATAAACAGAGAGTGCATTTGATTTGTAGGCTGAACTATAGAAAGCCAGAACTCAACACGAATGCCTTTGATCACTGTAATTCATTTTAACTGGCAAAGAGGGAGATGGCAAGAAGTCTTTTATAACATCATCACCTTCTGTTCTAAGTGTGTCTAGTGTCTGTCTTGACACATTTTCTCCACAGTAGCATGGCGTGTGGCAGCAGAAGGACATCACGAAATATTTATTTATAAAGCTGATAGTCTGAAGCCAGCGTGGAACACTGCCTAATTCAACCTACCACCTTGGTTTTCCTTTAAGGGGACCCAGAAGAAATGAAGCCTAGCACAACACCAACTCTGATATTCCAGGTCCTAAATAATTTAGATAATTAATCTGTTTCTTTTTCATCATTTCAACATTTACTGTAGAAACTACACTTTGTGTATTTTCTAGAATTGAGATACATGGGATTTCCTCTTTAGAAGGGACCTTAAAGATCATATAATCCAGGTATGCCAAATGTAATTTATTTTATTTTCTAAGCTCAATAGTTAAAGTGACTTTTTCAATAAATGATGTCTCTTAAAGTGGGGTGAGGGCATGAGCACCAAGTATTGTCCCTTCAAATTGAGTTCAACTATCGATCCTGATAGTTGGCATCAGCCTCAGCTCAAACACTTCCAAGCCAGGAAAATGCTGCTTTTCAAAGAGGCTTGTGTTAGTGGATGTTGAAAATCCTTCTATATAATTAGCTGAAATCTACACTTCTACAACTTCTGCTCTTTGATTTGAGTTCTGCCTTTTGGAGTCACACAAAACAAATTGACTTATTCTATTAATATATGATAGTACTTTATATATTTGAACATAATTTTCCTGAGTCCTCTTCTGTTTTTGTTAGCCTCCAGTCTTTGATCCTCTTTGGCATCTTTATCTATGATGCTGAAAGTTTTCCAACAGAAGTTCTGAAGTCCCAACTATAGAAGTGTGTGTATGTGTGTGTGAGTGTGTAAATGTATGCTCATATGTGTACTAGAATATAATTCATCTAGGTCTGGAAGACTTCCTTATATATATAAAGTAGTATGCTCCTGTCTTTATTATATCCTATTTTATCTTGAACTTTCATTCCTTCTTAAATACTTGTTCTACCTTTCCAGTTTGCAAATCACTCTCATGAGGCTTATCTAAGCAATGGAAATGCTAGATGATTCTTCTTCACTATCATCTGTTAACATTACATCATCTTTTTCAAACAGCAGGCTTAACCCTTTCTTGTTCTTCTCATTCCAAATCTAATTGAAAATGCCTTTGTCAGATATGACAATTAAAGTCTGTTACATTGCAGCTGTATTTAACACTGTTAATCAGCATCTCCTTCCTGAAATTCTCTACTCCCTTAGGTTCAACACATTTATTTTCATTTGCTTCTTTTCTTTTTCTTTCTCTGTACACTCCTATCATGCTTCCTCTGTGGGCTCCTCCTCTGCTTTATATGCTGTGCTCACCAAGATTCTGGTCCCCACATCAACTCTATTTAGTGAGTTTATGCACTCACATGGTTTAAGTACCCTATCTTCCGATGACCCTAAAACATTATGTCCAGATCAGATTTCTTCCTTAGGTTTATGACTCTCAGTATTGATGTTCCAGGGTGACTAACTCTGATCTCATCATCTTCTCTCTCTTGCCCAGCCCCTACTGTGATCAGTGTCCTGTCTCTGTGACTGGAATTACCTTCTGCACAGTCATCCAAATAGAAACCTAGACTCCTCCTTTCTCCCATCCACTCAAGTACCAATTACCAAATCCTACTGATTTTATTGCCTACAGTTCTTGATTCCATTCTCTGTTCTATTGGCCTACTTCCCTGATTAAGTATTTCAGTTTTTTAATATTTATTTTATAGTTTGAGAGAAGGTGCGTGAGAGGGAAAGAGAGAGTAAATGGGGCACAGAGCAGTCTCCATAGTTGTACATCATTAGCTGTGATATGGTTTCATTCCACACAGGTGGATGTAGGGCCGTGCAGGGTGGGAACTGAACCAGGAGCCTCCCTCATGGGAGGCGAGAACCTTGCTACTGTGACATCCTAGAGGTTACCAGTTGCATCACAGTTCAACATATGGGTTTACATGGACCAAGGCTGGGAATTAAACCCCGGACCTCATGATTGTGAAGCAAGCACTCAACTGCTGAGCTATCCTGGTGGCCCAAGTATTTCCATTTTTATACCTTGGAGTTTTTCAGTAGCCTCTGACCTGGGTTTTGTGTTTGTTTGTTTTGTTTTTTATGTTGCTTTGATTCTTGTGTTTCTCAGGTCTAGTTTCTACCTATAGCCAGAGGAATCTCTATAAAGTATCAATCTAACCATGTCGCTTTCCCATCTCAAATCCTTTAAAAGGCCCCCCATTTACCTCCTCTTTATCAGAGCATGTCACTTAACAGTATTCCAAGACTTGACCCACGAGTCTCTCACCAACTTTATATTTTCCTATTTCTGCCCTGGAACAGAAGCTGCAGTCAGTCCCGCCAAAGTCCTTATATAATCCAGCTTATACCAGCTATTTCAGGTCTCCTTATCTTTGTTTATGCCGTGTTTTCTGCCTGGATGTAATGCAAATTTTACTCTTTTTCTATTGACTAATTTTCACTCATCTCTAATAATTTAGTTCCAATATCATCTCCTCTAACATATATTTTCCAAACAACACAAAATGACTAAATATGCTTCCCCCTGTGTTCCCAGAGCACCCTGGGACATATATTCTGTCACTACATTCATTAACTCTATAGAATACCTGTACACGTGACTGTCCCCTCAGTGGCAGGAGTCACATCCTACTGAACTTTAGTTTTGCTCTTGAACTTTCTTCCTTGACCTTATATTTCCCTGTGCTTATTTTAGAAAGGTTTAGGTTGATATTTTCCTAACTGATGAATTTTTTATGTACACTGGGAAATATAATAAGAAAAACTAATGCTAGTAAGCTTCAAAGTCTATGCTAACAATACCTGAGAACTAAAACACTGTCAGATATGAATGTATTGACTTGCTACAAGATGATCCCCCCCACACACACACACACACCCCATCCCTACCCCTGCCCAAATGCTGTTGTCTTTTAGCAAGTATCTTTCCTTTAACTTGAAGGACAAAATCATGGCCTTGATTCTCAAATTTACTCAAGAAATATTTACCAAGTACCTAGGTGTTTGTAGAGGTAAATTAAACATTTATTGTTTTCAAAAAGCTTACATTTTAGCAGGAAAAGTAGCATCACTTTATTTCAAGGAAGAAATGATGATGTTGATGATGGTAGTAATAGCTAACATGTATTGAGGAAATCAGACTTATTTCCATTATCTTATTTAACCTCATGATCATATTGTAATAAGCTACTACCATCCTCATTTTCTGATTATAGAAGGAACACGCTGAAGACCACACTCATAGATTTGAAATTCTTAAGTCTACGCTGTACTCTCTGCAGTGCAGGATGTGTTATGACAGAGAGTGAGCTGACAGTGAGACTCAGAGACAGATGGCTTCCTGCTGAGAGGTCAGAGAGAACTCCGCGGAGAAGGTAGCATTGGATCTAGGTATTAAATATGAGTAAACTCTGGACCTTCAGAGAGGCAAGGAAAGGATGTTCTAGGCAGAGAAAGCAGCTTAAACATCAGCACAGAAGTGGGAAAGTATGTAGCATACACAATGCAAAGCAAGGGAGATCGATTGGAATATAAATTGAAATGGTAGTAGGAAGTCACACCATTTTTCCTGAGCAATGCGACCCCATTCTGCAACCATGGAAAGCCAGTGGGAATTTTTGAACAAGGCAATGATCTATGATAGAGGCGAAGATTAATGCCACCAAAGCCTGTGAAACTGGTTGGAATAAAGAGTCTAGAGATTGTTTATTCATTTATTCAACAAACATTTATTAAGCACCTGCTCTGCCACAGGCAACATCAGTGAACAAAGCAGACAAAAAGCCCAGGTTTTATGGAGTTCTTGTAGTTGGAGGGGACAAATAATGAACAAGCCTATATTTTTAAATATATATATATGTATATATATATATGTGTGTGTGTGTGTGTATAACATTTATATATATATGTATATGTGTGTGTGTGTATATATATATATAGTTTGTTATATATAGTTGTATATATAAATATATAAACAAGCAGCTCCTATGTGTGTATATATGTGCAGAGAGAGAGAATTAGAAGGTATTAGAAGGTGAAAAATACTACGAACAAAAACTCAGCAAGGGAAGAAGGCAGCAATTTTCTGAGTAGGACTGGGAAGCATTGAGAAGTTTAAATAGGGTGGTAAGTAAAAGCCTTACTGCGATGGCGACATGTGAACACACATATGAAGTCAGTGAGAAATGGAACCATGTGGAAGTCTTGGGTCAAAGCATTTTCTGCACAAAGAACAAAGTCAAAGGCCATGGCCTGCCTCTCATATTTAAAGGACAGTGAGGAGGCCAAGTGGCTAGAACGAACTGCAGTAGGGACAGAAGTAGGAAAAGCATCCCGAGAGGTTGTAGGGAAGGTGCATTACAAGGACTTTGGCTCTTTCTTTGTGAAAGGGGAAGCTGTTGTGTGTGTGTGTGTTGGGCGGGAGCGGTAGTGAGCAGAGGGGCCTGGTCTGACTTACCTCTAAAGGCGGACTCTGGCGTCTGTGTTGTGGAGATGGGGGCGGGGCATATTGAACAGGGACAAGAGCAATAGCAGGGAGTTTAGTTGGGGGGGGCTCCTGCAGTTTTGGAGGTTAGTGGCTTAGTCTAGGATGGCAGCCCTGGAGTTTGTGGGTGGCGACCAGATCTGCTGACCAATGGGATGTGGCGTGAGTATGAGAGAAAGAGGGGAGTCTAGGATGACTCCAGTGAGCATATGTACTCAGTACTATCTTATTTCTTTTTATGTATTGCTAGGTTTGTGTTGATGTGTGTATGCATTTTATACACCACATGTATAGCCCTTTTTTAAAAGGCCACAAAACTGGAGTTTCCTTCTGACTGACAAATGAATACTACTGGGAAGTGTGTGCTTATGAATAAATACATATGACCATTGCTTTTAACTATACAAAGTGCTTTCTTGTCTCATTTTATTGTCAGGACATTTCTGTATTAGGATGGCACAATGAGTATAAAAAATGCATTAAATTATCTCCAGGTATGATATTTTGAATCAAAAGCAGTATGTAAACTAGTTTCAAAAAGTTAGGGAACAATTGCTTTAATAATAACTTCATATGTGGGGTACTTGTTAAATTGGGCTGTGTCTACAAATGCCAAATACCTGTATACAACCTAAAAAATTATCTGTATAATACTAAGATCAGTTAGAAACATGCAGATCAATATCTGCAGGTTTTCAGATATTCTAAAATATTTAGTGTGGCTTGCATGCAATATTTCTTCAGTGTTTTCCACTATCCACCCAACCTTTTTCTACTGTATACCCCTTTTAAACCTATTTCTATAAATTGTATCCCTTGTTTTTAAAATAGCTGTTTTTAAATACTGACACTTCTGTTCAGTGCCTATCTTAATGTAAAATAGTGGGAACGAGGTAATAAGTTAGGAAAGAAACATCACTACACTAAAAGTACAAATCACAGATTTAATTTACAATATTTGTAACACAGTTAAGTGTTGTTACTGAATATTTTTCACACACCCCTGAATGGCCCTGCATGTCCCCCTGGGGGTACATGCTTGGGAACCGATGACCTAAATGTATGAACAGAATATCGCTGTTCATATATCTACCACTGACTTTAAGTTCTCCTTCCCCCTTGTCATCCTTCTTTTTCCCTTTATAAAATGCATGCAGATGTGTCAAGTTCAAGGTTAACATCAGAAATTCCAAACAAACAAGATATATTATCTGCTTTCAAGAAAATATTAATTATCTATGAATCCATCCCTTACCTCTTTTATAAAAGGTCTTCAAGTATCTTATAGAAGTATATCAACAAAAGAAAAAATAAACAAATGGAGATAAGCCTAAAAAATAAAGTCAGGAAAATAATATGAAGCCAGGAGTAGAATCAATATTTAAAAATGCACATCAAGGGAAGCTGGGATGGCTCAGTGGATTAAGCACTTGCTTTGCAGCCCCAGGGTCCAAGGATAGAGTTCCCACCCTGGCCCGTGCGGACCCATATGCTGAACTGGGGTGTGTTTCCCATGAGGGAAGCCTCCGGTTTGGTTCTCACCAGGGCAAGCTTCCATGTAGGAGGCCCCTGGTTTGGCCCCCAGCCCAGTTACTGCCCTATGCAGTCCCCACCCACCTGTGGGGAATGAAACCATGTTGAAAACTAATGATGTACAACTATGGAGACTGCTCTGGGCCTTCTCTCTTCTCTTTGTCTCTCTGTCAAAACAATAAAATAAATCTTTTTAAAAAAATGTACATCCAAACATTCTATACAGTGTTTACCCAGAGCTTTCCTCCAGCCAGGGCAAAAAAGAAAGCAGGGGGAGAATTCACTGCTATCAACAAGATTAAAGCTCACCAGTTGCTTAGAAGAAGTACCTACATCTTTTCCTGGTCCTCAATCATGGGAACAATTTCTCCAGTAGGCACTAAAGACACTGCAGTTTTTCTCTAAGAGCTTTCTGACAGTAATATAGCAATGAGTTTTATAGGGATCATTCTAGTAATATTTCTTAGTTCGGGTAAATAGCACATTAAAGCATATGAGTAGATCAGAAAGGAGATCCAAACAGTATGATCTAAAGCTATATCCCTTTGGGATCTGACTCTTGAATATTATTTACAGGCCTTGGATAAGAACTGAACAGCAAAAAAAGTCAGGTTTGATTCTCTGAATAGCACTTAGGCTTCCATTATTTTGGTTGCTCAGTCAAGTTTGACAATCTACCCAAGTTTCTTCAATAGCCAACCAACAAGAAGTTAGAGTTGAGCATCTCCTATGGAGGGTCAACAACTTACCAAGGATGGTGTGCTGGAATGGAAACCCCCCAGACTTCTAAAGTGTGTGTGCTTTAACAGAGGCTGACAGTAACAGCCACAGGGACATGGAACATGGAGGATTGTGGAAGGTCCTTAGAAGAGGTGAGCTAGCTCTCAGTGGAGAGTGGGATTTTGATGTGGAGAAGCCATGAAGGCCATTCCTGGTACATAAGCAACTTAATCAGTGCAGGAAAGGAGCGCCATTGCATAGTACGTGGACACATGGTGGGGAGTCCAAGGTGGCAGGGACAAATGGTGAGCAATGGCAGGTGTGAGCCTGAAAAGATAGTAGGGACTCCAGTGTAAGGACACCTGAATGGACACAGAGTGGCCTGGGTTTCTCCTCCTGAAAGTTCCTACCTTCACTTCTCCCGATTCTCTAAAGAAATGCAAGCCCTGCCAAAAATCTGTCAGTCGGGAACACTACTTTATTACAAACTATGACAGGTATTCACTACATTCACAGAAACTGCAACTTCCCTGACAGGAGCCAATAACTCTCAGTCCCCTATTTATAAAAGGACTTGTGTCCCACCCCATAAATGGGGGGATTCTTGGACTGTCTGGGAGGTGCTGACTATTTATTTTATTTTATTTATTATTATTATTATTTTTTTAAAGATATTCTTTTTTGTTTGTTTGTTTGTTTTATTGTTTTTGACAGAGAGAGAGAGAGAGAGAGATACAGAGACAGAGAGAGAACTGAACTGGGGGAACTCCCCAGTTCAGCATATGGGTCTGCACGGGCCGGGGCCGGGATTCGATCCTCGGTCCCTGGTGCTGCAAAGTGAGCGCTTAACCCACTGAGCCATCCCGGCTTCCCCCATTTATTTTATTGACATTCAATAAATAATGAGTATCGGTCCAAAAGGGTTATCTTGCTTTTTTCTAAAGATGTTCATTTAAGATGCTGCATTTCATTATACTGCCTTGAGATGCACAGACTATCTTTTCTGGACTAAAGGAAATGCAAACTCACAAGGGATAGATTGGAAAGTTGTGAGAAACAAGAAGATGCATGATTTGATAAATAGTATGAAGCCCTGAAAAAAAAAAGTTTCCTCTCAGGTCTCAAAGAAGTCAGGACATACCTTATCAGAAGGGAACCTTCTGAGAGGGTTAAACCAAGAAGCATTTGCTGAGGAGGCTGCTTGCTCCTAGCATCCAGCCCGTGCTGGGTGCTTTGTGCGTGTTCTCTCAGTCAGGTCCCGTAAACCTATGGGATCAGTATTGTCTTGACTTGGTGGGTAAGGAAAAATAGAGGCCCAGAGAGGTTTAGCAGCTTTCTCAAGGTTACACAGCTTGTAAATGGCAAAGCAAACATGTACCCAGGTTGAATACCAGCAGCTTGGCTCCAAAGTGCCTTCTCTTTATTCCTGTTGCCTATCAGTGTAAGGAATTGTTAGAGCTTGAAGGGCACTTAAAAGTCAGGTAGGTCAGCGGTTCCCTGCATGTGGTCGTTGGCCAGCTGGGACTAAAATCAACGGAATGAGGGCTCGTCTGAGGTGCAAAATGGAAAAGAGCACCAAAAAACTCAGTCACCAAATAAATAATATTTTAATGCAATATTTTGAAAAAAATCAAAATTCATGCAAAAACTTATGTTGACAAATATCAAAATGTCAATGAAAACAGGGTCCCTGTCTTAAATCAAGAATGGGTCTCTCAGGTTCACTCTCTCTGCTAATGGCACCTTCGTTCCCTGTTGATGCCGGAAGCAGGCTCAGCATCACCTGGGATGTTTTCTATTATTCTGCTTTGCAGGCCCCACCCCTGAGCTACTCTCAGATCTCTGAGTGTGGGGCTCCCAGTCTGTGTTTGAACCAGGCCCCCGGGTGATGCTGATGTGAGTTCCAGTTTCAGAACCCCTGGTCTAGTCTAAGCCTTGAGTTCACAGATAAAACACATTGCTTGTTAGTGGCAGAGCTGGTGTGAGTTTAGGGTCCTTTCTGTTATACTGTGCTGCTCATGACCGTGTGTGTTGGCTGCTTCCTAATCTGCTCTATGTTTTGTTTGCTCAGATTTCCTGGGAACCTGTTTCTTTAGGAGAGGCAAATCAATTTGCAGCTAAAGATCATGGTGTCCCGTTCATGGTCAAGTACAGTCAAATAGAGAAGGAACCACATAAGGTCCCCTGGGGTGATGTTAGAGCAATAGTTTTTGAACTTGGTGGCCTATTAGAATAAGCTTAGTAGCCTTGGGGAAGTACCCATGCCCCGACCTCACCCCGACCAAGTAAAACAGAACCTTTGTCTGGGACTAGGGCTTGAGAACCGACGTGTGTGTGTGTGTGTGTGTGTGTGTGTGCGCGCGCGCGCGCGTGCGTATGCACATGCATGTGTGTTTTAACTTTTTAGTGACTATAGTGTGCATCCAAGGCTGAGAACCACTGGATTGACAAGTGTGGGAGGAGCCAAACCGGGTCTTATGCAGTAGTCACTGTTCACAGATCATAAGCTAGGCATCATTCTTACCACCCCCTTGTCCTCATCCTCTGTATCCCCTCCACTTTCGAATCCTGTCCACATTCATGCACATAGAGCTCCCAAATTCAGCCCCTTCTCCATTCTGACTGCCCTCATCCAGGACCTACCACCCTGTCTGTGGCCTTCAAACTGGACTTCCTTTCTTCCCTTGGGCACATCTTCAATGTCTTCAATGTCTTCAATGTCTTCCCCACACTGGAAGCAGAGAAATCATTTTGAAACAACATTCTGACTGTATAAGTGTCCCCCATACACATGCATACACAATTTCAAACGTTTTCATGGCCCCCTATTACTCTTAGGATAAGAAAGACTTTTTAATATGCCTGCCACAGGCATGGCCAGCCCACTGTCCCCACGGTCCGTGCTTCAGCCACTCTCTCCCTTTAGTTTGCTGTACTCTTGGTACATGGCTTTCACACATGCTGTTCCTTCTGCCAGGAATGCCCTTTCCTCCCATCTTTCCCTTCTTAACCACCCAAGTTCAGGAGGTAAACATTCAGTGACTAACCGTTTAAATCTCAATTGTGGTTTTACATCTTCCGGGAACACGTCCTTGACATCTCTGAGGAGAAAGAATCCTTCTGTCGTCATTTTTAGGATTGCATATTTCCCTAAACAACAAGGAAATGGCGAAGGGAGTGGAAATTCACCCGGGGCCGGGCACAGTCACAAGTTCTTAGGGTACCCTTCGACATCCCCTTTATAACCTAAATAACAGTTGTAATTTTACATTTATTTGTGTGACCATTTAAGTGGTATATTTATCCTGTAATAGAACTTGTGAGGACAGGGGCACTGTCTTCCTTGGCTTACCGTTGGGTTCACAGCAGCTTGCTAGAAACATAGCAGGTGTTTAATAAACATTTGGTTGATGAGAGAATGAATGAGTACCTAGAAACTATGCTAGCTGAAGATACAACCTTATAGCTGGAGGAATTATTTTCTAACTGAAGGAATAATTTTATAGCTGAAGGAAGAATTCTGTAGGACCAATGGGTTGCATGGGAAAGATCTCAGAACCAGAGATTCATTTTTAATCCAGGCTCCATTGCTTTCCAGCCCTGTTACCTTTGAAAAGACCTTTTGATTCGCAGGCTTTGTCTATGTCAGCGGTGTCAGTAGTTTTAAGCTAGGATTTGCTGCATCCCTCAGGGTCAGTGGATGATGGGGGAGAAAAAAGGGAAGGCTCAAGGGGCAAGTGGAAGAAACTCCCTTTTTATTTATTTCTGGGTGACACTTAGCTTGAAGAAAGAGGTTAGTTCCTAAAGGAAAAATAGTTCAAAACCCACCATACCTGAGGTGACTAGACCCCTTCTGATTGAATGTGTCTGTGGCACTAGGGGTTTCCCAAGGAAAATGGGACTGACAGACTTCTAAGGAGACAGACCGGCTGGCACGATCAGATTTCTCTAGAAGGCTGCCGATGTGCACGCACATATAGGTGGGCTTTGCTTTTCAGGGAAAAGCCTTGGAGATGCAAAGCCCACAGAGTCAGTCCCATCTGCCCAAGCAAAGCACAGGGACAGACACAGGGGCTGAGGCACTCTCCCTCCCCCTTCCTGGGCTGACACTGTAACAGGCTTCCCAGATTCTCAGGCTCGATTAAGGGTGCTCGCTGGGAACACATTCCCAGGCAGGTGGCTCAGGCTCCAGGCTGTAAGGATGATCGGAGCACCTGCCTGTTCACTGCGCTCACCTGGTCCCTGACAGGGCCTCTCCTGGGAATAGGTCCTCCTCCCTTCTCCCCATCCTTGGTCTTGAGGGAAAAACACAATCACAACAAAAACACATTTTCTTTTTGCATTAATTAAAATGCTTATCCCAGGAATATGATAGAATTTCCCTGAGGCCTTTGCATCGGGTGTGCAACATGAAGGGGGAATTAAAGTTATTTTCTGCAATAATGGGCCTAGCCTGCAGCCCTGTGAGCCTTTGGGGGTGGGGGTGGGGGTGGGGAGGGGGATGGAGGGAGGCAGAGATCTGACTCCCTCCCCATTTCCCTAGAGTGCAACTCAATTATCTGTTTTACATTTGGGGTTTCAGTTTAGATTTCATTTAAATTAAAGGTTATATCTTATAGCTTTCAAAAAGAGAAAGAGTAGGGCGTGGAACCCATGAATCTAGATGCTACAAATACAATCCCAACCCTCATTTGACTTAATTACCTGGATTTTTTAGACCTAAGGCTCCAGGGTAATTTCTTCCTTTGTCCGTAGAGGTGTTGCTAGGTTTCACTGAAGTGTCTACTTTATTCACAAAAATTAAATTTCATTCTAACATTTCTACCACCTTATATTACTTGGGTCTGCCTTCAGCTCAAAATAATGAATATGTTCATGTATTATTTAGGGGTCAGAATGCATTTTTCTTTCTTTTCTCCATTTTTCAATTCACTGGTTCTCACACGTGAGCACACGCCAGAATCTCCAGCAAGGCTTGTTAAAACCGGATGGCTGGGCCACGCCACGGTTCTGATTCAGTAGGTCTGAGTTGAAGCCTGAGAATTTGCATTTCTAATGAGTTTCTAGGTGATGCTGAGGCTGCCTGTCCAGAGTTTATACTTTGAGAAGCCCATTTTAATTCAAAGGGGTACTAGAAATGGTGTTGTCAGAACGTGTAAGCGTGGGTGAAAGGCCACATCTGGGGGAGTCAGTGCTCAGGCTGGCTTAGTATTATGCCTGAGGACCCATATGGAGAACGGGCTGGCTGGAGCAGACGGGGGTCAGGTTTGATGCCTCCATTCATGCTAAATCGTATGTGGCTGCTGCTGGTAGATCCGGGGTCTTCACCAGGAGCCAGAGTAGGGGGGAGCTAATGAATGGATCTGAGAATCAGAAGCGCTCCTCTGGGCCCAAAGGACCTCTTTCATTCCAGATGAACCTGTGTGGCTGCTGCTTGAAATCCTACTATTACTACTGAGTTTCTTTGTGAAGCACGCTGCCTTGTTGAAGTGCCAGTACCAAATGGAGGAGGGAGATGAGCAGGCCCTGAAAGCTTAATGTCTGGGTGTACTTGGTCTTGGCAGAAGAAATAAATTGGAAAAATATAGAACCTTAGAGGTGGGTGCAATCCTGTGTTTCTAAGTTTAAAAGGTGGAAAAAGCAAGTTCAAAGAGGTTACCTTTGCCTGAAGTCCTAAAGCCAAAATATGGCTGGTCTGGAGAGGGAGAAGGTTGGGGGGCTCCAGGAGGATCTAGGAGCATGAGGGATTGTGGGGAAATAGAGTGAGGGGGAGGAGATGACAAGATGAAGAATGAATCCTTCCTTAGTTCCCTCTCTATCAGTCACACCATCAACTTAACCCCCAACTTGAAACCTCAGGGTTGACTTCAGCTTGTTTTTCAGTGGCATCATTGAATTATCATGTCTTACTAGTGATCTCCTTTCCATTACCTCTTCTGCTGAAGTCTGGGCCCTCTTTGTTGCTACAGTTCATCTTTATGCTCCTCCTGAAATCAGTCTTTCATCCAGCCACCACAGTTCTCCATGATCAAGCCATGCTTCTACTTAGGGGTGTTCAGCAGCTGTCTACCATCAACAGACAACAATCCAAACCTCTTAGTATAGCGCTCAAGTTGTTCCATTTCCCCGAACTCTACTTGCTGCTTCTACTTTTATGTTCTCACACTTCCAGGCAAACTATATGCCAGCCATACCACATGACTTAAAAGAGCATAGCCTACACTTCCGTACTCTGTTTTTGCGTACACTGCCCCCTACATCTATTCCTCCTACAGCCCAAATTCCCCCCATCATTTAAGGCCAAGCTCAAACTCTGTGAAGAAAGATGTTCCCAGTCTACAAGTTGGACTTGATTTCTCCATCTCTTTGTTGTCCTGGAAGCATTTTTATCTGTGAGTCTGTCATAGGCCTACTTAATTCTATCTGTAATGAGCACATGCTTAGGAGCACACTCATGCACACAGCCTACTGTCCTTGATCCTGAAAAACAACCAAAGGTAACAATGGTTTTCTTTCTCCCAGGATTCCAATGACTTATGCTCAAACACTTACTAAAATTGTCATTGATTGTTTTCATTCAATATCATCATGAGTGCACTAAGATTTGAACCTTGCCTGAGAACAAATCGGAACATATATTTCACAATTTATATTGCTGGTTTTATGAGTGTAGGACAAGTCCTATCCATCCAACAGTAATAAATCATTCCTGTCACCTCGAGAAAGTCCAGAAGGGAAACTCTGGCCCTCTTGTGCCCTGGCCCATCTTGTGTGATGCTCATGATTGCTGACATCACCCCAGTCTGGCCTCAGTTCTCTCATGTTGGGTATGTTTTCTCTCACCGATCTTCTAGAGTTCCTGGTCTTGCCCACTAGAATGGACACTGCATAGCATTTTCCTCTGAGTCCCCAGAAGGTGATTCCTGGTATGTAGCAGCTACTCAGGAAATGTGGAGTTGAACTTGTGGGAAAGCTGGTAGGTGGAGAACAAAGTCAACCTTTATTTCTATTAGACTTTGAGGTAGAGCATCACTATTTGCTTCAGTGAACTGAAAAGCACCTGAATCACCCCTGAATTCAAACCTACACATTCAGCCTTAAAGAGTTAGCTCTCAGAAGGCAGAGCCCAACACAGGTTACCCCTCCAATTATAGTACCTGTGTCCTTGGGGCCTCAGCACAGAGTGTGGCTTTTTCTACAAACAGATCATCTAGCCCTTCATTTAACAGATAATGGCTGACGCTTACTAGTTCTTAGAAACTGGGCCAAGCCCTGGGGAGACAATGAGAAAGGCATGCACTCCTAGTTAACATTAATGTAAGTACTGATTACTATGAAAGCGTGTTGCTGAGGAGTAAAACCCAATGAGAGATTTGGAAAAGCCTCTATGAAGATGTGACATATCAGTGGAGAGATGAAGAACGTAGGTGATGCCAAGCTAAAGATGGGGGACAGTGTTCCGTGCAAAGGGAACACACTGCGGTGACTTGAATCCCTGAGGTACCAATGCCTCTGAGACATCTCCCCAGACCCCCCAATCTTGGGAGGGGTGCCCTTCGTACATGTTCCCATGCATTCTGTTCTTCCATCATCACAGGTTTGCTCACCCTGCATTATAATGCCCTGTTCACTTGCTGATTTCTCCCACTAAGTAATAAGGTCCACAAGAGCAAGAATGACCTCTGTCTTGACCATGACTGCATCTCTTTTACTTGACACCATGCTGGGTATGGAACACCTTGAAGTAAATGTCTTGTACACAGCCTTACCACTGACCATTGTCATGCACACTTACCTGCCTGCCAACCATCAGCATCTGAAGCAGGGGCAGAGCAGGCCTGCCCACACAGAGTCACAGACCCCAGGGAACTAACAGGCCTGGGGGCCCCACCAAGGACGGTCAGGGTCGGTGGATAGATATGGCAGCAGCTCTCTTGCCCTCAGGTGGGCTAGCTCTGAGGCGTGTGTCCAACAGCAGCATCAGGCTCCAGTGGCCCCTGCACTAAATTGCTTAAAAACACATTCTTTCTTGACTGCCTACTCTTCCTTTCTCATTTCCCCACTCCATCACCAGTTTTCCTGTGACCCCTTCCCAAATAAACCACTTACAATGAGATCCTTGGCTCCTGGTGGGCTTCTCTTCATCTAACAGGATGCTCACCAAATACATGTTGAATGAGTCCCCCTGCCTGACTCAGCTGCCTGTTTGCTTTATTAGGCAGGTTATTGCCCTTCTGAGCCTTCGTTCTTGCCCTTTACCCCCTGCAAAATGTCTGCGCTACCTCGCCAGGTGGTTGCATGGCTCCAGTAACATAAGGTGCCTGGAAAGCCTTCTTGAGCTGGACTGCACTGTTGCAATGGCCCATTGTCCTGTCCGATGCCCAGCTGGGTCACAGCAGAGTCAGAGCCAACTGGCCGGAAGAGGTTTTCTGACTGTTGGCATTGACCTCAGGAACCCCACATCTGCTCCGCTGTTCCTGAAGGGGGTCCGTACCCAGAGGAAAAGTGCTTCCCATGAGAGGTTGTTTTCTGCCGGCCACTTGTAGCTCTTGGGCCTGTGCCTGTCCCCTGGCTTAACTAGAAGCTCTGGACCCCTAGAGAATGGCCACTAACCATTCCAGGGATCTTCCACAGGGGGCCAGGGTATGGTTTATGTGGGACTCACATTCATGCAGAACTTGGATATTTCAAATCTGTGTGACAATAACAGTGACGGCATTCATGATGACGAGGATGATGATAGCAAGTGTCATTGTTTGAACGCCTACTGTGAGCTGGGAGCTTCATATATACTGTCCATCTAAAGCCTCCAAACCAGGTGTCCTCAAACTTTTTAAACAGGGGGCCAGTTCACTGTCCCTCAGCGTGTCCACACGTGTGCACTTCGGGTCCGGGACGAGTCGGCTGCTAAGCAGGACAGGCAGCGGCGGCAAAAACACCCGGCGGGCCGAATAAATGTTTTCAGTGGGCCGCATGTGGCCTGCAGGCCGTAGTTTGTGGAACCCTGCACAGTCCTGTAAGGTCATTGTTATTATCCTCATTTTGCAAATGAGGCCTAGAGAGACTAAACCATTTGCTCAAGGTCACGCAGTAGCACCTTATACAATTATACTCATAAGTTCTAAAGCTCATCTTCTGTGTAATTCTAATATGATTTTCCATCATCAAAAGAGTGAATGGGGATGCTGGGATAGCTCAGCGGTTGAGCACTTGCCTTGCAATCACAAGGTCCAGGGTTTGATTCCTGGCCCTGCCCGTGCAAACCCCATACGCTGAACTGCGGTACAACTGGTAACCACTGAGAGGGCTCAGGCGTGAGGGTTCTCCCCTCCCGCAGGGGAGGCTCCCGGTTTGGTGCCTGGCCCCACATCCACCTGTGTGGACTGAAACCATGACACAACTAATGACGCACAACTATGGAGACTGCTCTGGGCCCTCCCCCTTCTCTCTGTCTCTCTCTCTCTTTCTCTCTTCCTCCCTCCCTCCCTCCCTCCTCTCAAAAAAATAAATTTAAGGAAAGGGGAACAGTGCATGAAAGAGGTCACTACAGACAGAGCTTCCACACCTTTTCTTGGTCTTACCTCAGAGTAACATAGCAACTGTCACAGGTCACATGCCAGCAAAGGCTGAGTGGGGAGTCTAGACTTTTACCTGATATGGTCTGTAATGAAGACTCTCAACATCCCTGCTGAGATGAGGTCAAAGAGGGTCCCGGGGGTTTCATTCAGCCACGTGCTGCTGATGATCCCTGCACTGCAGGGCCAGTGGAGGCCCCTTGAGGTGCCTGACATGCTGCCCCCGCCTGGCAGGGATGAGGCACCCCTCCCCCTCCCTACTAGGGGGTGGGTCATAGGATGCCTAGTGGATAGTCAGCAGACACGGTGTCATTGGAGAGAAGCAGTAATAAAGAACTTGTACCCCTCCCACCCACAAAGGCATCAGGGGGGACCTACTAGGAGTCAGAACCCGTCTCCCACCCCCTCTGCTGCCCAGTAATAATGATGTGTCTTCCCTCTCCAGGGTCAGTGGAGGCAAGTGAGGAACCTGGACTTGTACCCTCAAGAGACAGTGACAAGACTGTGCCCCTCCCCTTTCCCTTCCTGAGCAACGTCTAAACAAAGCCATCTAACACAGCCATCTAGTTTTTAGTGAAAAGCACTCATCATGCAGAGGACCAGAAAGATCTCACACTGAATGAAAAAGATAGTGTATAATAGGTATACCTCCTCCTGACTCTTGATTCCATCTGTTCTTCTCTGTCCCCATTGCCACCTTGCAGGTAACCTTCATCTCTCTCCTGCATTGTGGGGGCATCCTCTGGTCTCCCCCATCCTCTCTCTTCCCCATACTGCAGGCAGAATGAGCTTTCTAACAGGAAACCTCATCATGGTATCTACTTATGTGGAACCCGTAACCTCAGACAAGCTCTTTTATCACGGTCGATAGGTGCTGGCTCTGAGGCCTCCTCTCCCCCAATCTGACTGTGTGTCACTTCCTTACCTTGAACACTTGATTATAGCCCTAGTGAAATACTGTTATATATATTTCTAAAGTGTTCGGTTGTCTGGTTTCACTCAAGAGCTTCTCACAAGTTGCTTTCCCCATCTGGAACTCACTTTTCACTCTTCACCTAGCCAATCCTTCAGGTCTCAGACTGGGTGTCTTTGCCTCAGAAAGTTTCCCAAACCCAACTCTTGGCTGGATCTGCCTCGCTGACACTCCCACGGCACCTTGCATACTTCCTTGTCAGAAAGTATTTCAGACTCTTTGTAGTTTAGCCCCAACTCAGCTGCAGACTTCTCAAGCGATACTGTGTTGAGGCCGTGGAATGCTGCAGCACACAGGGACCAGCTTGCAGAAAACAGTTGGTCAATGTGCGGGATGGTTGCAAGTCACTGCCATTACAAAGTCAAATTACGTACGCTTACAATTAAGTATATTAATTTAAAAATGAAAATGCTAAAATGTACCCCTTCCTAATTGCTACATTTTATTATAATCTATGTTCTAGAGACTACAGACCTCTATACTATGCATCTCTTCCCAACGCCATGCTCAGTGACAAAATATTGGTAGCTTGACATTGGCCACAATGAGCATATTTATGCATGAAAATGGCAAAGCCTACAGACCAGCGCTTGATGTACAGTTTTGTTGTTTGTCTAGCTCACTGTAATGTTCCCAGCACCTGGCACTGCCTAAAGCAGAGGTGAATACATATTTATTGAAAAGGTATAAGTATATGAAAACATGAATGAGTGAATATAGGGAGGCCCAGAATTTCCCTGAACGCTGTATCTTTGGAGGAAAGATTCAAGGAAGGGTGGAAGCTGTCTGAATTTATCCCCGTAGACTGACTTTGACACTGTCCTTGGGGTGTTTTGCCAGAGCCTCTCTGTCTAGGCCCAAGGAGCCAGGACACACAATTCAATAAGCACAGGGTCACATTTCCCAATGTGCCTGTGCATGACCCCTAAATAACGTCTCATTAACACCTAGTTGGCAGGCTGGTCCCTTGGTTGCCTTCCATGGCGGTGAGTGCCGCCAAGCCGAGAGGGAGAAATAGATGTCTGTGAGAAATGTCCAGGACTCCGAGGGGAAATTTTCACTGCACTGCTTTGCTTGCTGCAGTGAAGGTATTTTTGGATTTGGGCTGAGTCGGTCTCTCTTGTTTGGCCCTGCACCCTGAGGGAATTGCTGCTCCCACAAGAAGCAGTTAAGTTAAGAGGAACTGTAGGGCCAGGGCTGCAAACAGGAAGAGGGGTGGGGAGTGGGGGGAGATGCAGGGGGCCCTGGCGTCCCTGTCTGTTGCTACTTCTATGCAGTGTCTGAGCTGAACAGTTCCAGAAAGTGCTGTACGGAGGGAGGGGGGCCCTGAGTTCTTTCTACAGCAGAGGGAATGCCCCAGGATGAGCCCACAGGAGGCAGACGGCCTGAGTTCAAATTAGGACTCAGGCTGAGACCCTGAGTCAGCACAGGGAAGTTACTCAACCTCGCTGTGCCTGTTTCCTCGTTTGTAAAATGGAGGTAATATCAATATAGACTATTTTACGAAGCTGATATACGAAGTGAATGAGATCATTTGAGCCCTATCTGACACATAATAAAATTTTAATGAATATGATTATCTTCTAATGAGGGTACAGGAGACATGTATGGACCAATAAAGGCCTCACTACAGAAAAATCCAGCTTGAGATTTAGCTTGGGAGCAAGGCTTGTTTCAAGTGCTTCACCAGAACTGGGTTTCCAGGACAGAATGAAGAACACCCCTCTCCCCCTTTTTAAAAAAAATCTGTGTATCTAATAAAAAGCAGTGTGTTAGAGTAAAAAGAACAGACCCTTTAGAATTAGATAAGGTCTGGGTTTTGAATATGAGCTGAGTAACTCTGGGAAAACTGCTTCCTGTCTATGAGACTCAGCTTTCAAATCTGTAAAATGGGTGAAACTGTAGGGCAGACTACAAAGGAGCAAAGATTAAATAAGACACAGCACAATCATGCTGGGCAAAGAGGTGCTATGATTATTGAATTAGGAAGATCGTGTCTCAGCCCTGAAAATTTCTGATTCTGAATGGGCAGTGATAGTACCCCTACCTAGCAAGGTGATTATAGAGATCAAATGAGACGACCGATGTACAGAGCTTAGCTGTGCCTGGCAAATAAAGATCCACAAACAGTAATGCCGCCTCTTCCTCCTCTGATCAGGCAACCTGATGTAACCTCAGCGATTTCCTTGCCTGCATGTGGCTCATTCATCCACCAGGTGGCAGTGTTCCATAATGAACAATGATAGCATCAATCAGAGGGCCTTTGGCCAGTGTTACTATTACAGGCCACCTAATGAACATTTGCTACCAGCACTAATTACAGTTATCGTTCCTGGTGTCTGTGCGGGATGCCTGGCCTTGGTAGGTGACAATTCTTCTGAATCTGCTTTCATTGTGTGTGAAATAAATCGTGTTTTTAATAGATATAACTAAGCAAACATATGTCCCAGCACTGTACAAAGAGCTTTACAAAAATTATTACACTGCACTATTGCACCAGCTTTGTGGTGAGTCATATTATCTCCACTTCATAGACAAAGACTCTCGGAGACCGAGGGTAGCAGTTTGTCCAGGGTTGTCCAGTGGGTGCGTGGCTGGACTGGGCTGAAACCTAGATTTGTCTGATGTCCAAGTCCAGCTATTAGCCATCACACTATCTGGCTCTGTATTTTAAGAATGACTATGACCTAGATAAGTTACACTGAAGCAGAATAAGACTAGTTACTGTTATCCGTAATACCATACTCACAGTATTACTTTCAAATGTAGTATTTATGTAGCACCCACTCAGCTCTAGGAATAGCTGGGGACTAAAGGTCTCAGAATGGGAGCAGACACCCTTTTGAGCACAAATAGCAGTGGTAGGGATGTAGCCAGAGGACAGAATTGTGCTTTTTGTTGTTGTTGTTGTTGTTTTACTATGACTGACAGTCCTCAAAAGACATCTTAAAGGAACGAAGGGCACACCCTCATTATTTTCTTCTTGTGGGTGAAGAAGGAAGGACCTGCTACCTGAGGTCCCACAGCGGTCCTCTAAAACCACTCCAGAGATCCAGGAACTTTCTCGTTACCCTGGACACTGATCAAAGAGAACCCCAGAGCTCTGAAGAAGTAATTGATTATGTAATTCCACAGAATACTTGACTTTCTGTGATGTACCAGCAGATGGGGGCAAATTAATATTTACATGTGTAAGATTTCTGTGGCTTGAAAAGGATTATTAGCATGTTGTCTCTGGATGACTGACTGAGGTTAAGGAGATATAACTACATACGTATACAGTGTATTCTGACATTCTGATCTGTGGCCCCAGCAATTAATTTCATGTTTAGGTAATGGTATGCTAAACTGGGAGGGGAGGTACAATCTGGTGCAATGCCTTCATTTTACAGACAGGAAATCGGAGGCCCAGAGAGGAATGGCTGGGTCATAGTCACACCCAACTAGCTGATGGCAGGGTCAGGCCTAGATTGCCAAAGGAGGATCTTCTACCAATTTCCTTCTAAATACAAGCAACCAGAATTCAAGCCAGAGGCCTGTCCAGAGGGGCCTCTTGTAAGCTGCTCCTGTAAGATCAAAGGAGACCCTGAAGTGAAATGAACCTGAGAAGCCCCAAGTCAAATGGATACCAAATGAAACAAATTTTAACAGGATGTGTCAGAACCTTTAATGTACTGATATTTACCATGCATCTCCAAGAGGGCATCAGAACACTGAGTTTGACAAAATTATTTGCCCTCAAACATTTTTTTCTACTACCACATCTATTGGCAGCTCACACAACAGTGTGCAACAGAACATGACTGGGAATCAATGACTTCATTTTTGTATCAGTTTCCCAAACTGTTTGGTCATGGAATCCCACGTTTCTGTGTATCTCATAAAATAGATGTGTGAAGAACACTCTTGGGAACTGCTTCACTGAGTTATAGACAAAGCCAAAGCATCTTTGAATCCTAGTGTTTAAGTAGTTTAAGGGCTGTAGTGTTTGAAGAGCTCACCTGTCCAGAGGAGATCAAGTCTCATCAAAGGAAGAAAAATGATCCATAGTAGAAAAAAATACCTTGTGAATGAGATTTGACAGGTCAGGCTGTTTTAATTAGTCTTTTGTGGGAGGACCACCCCTCTATCCAATATTTTGGAAGTCAGCAAAGATGGTCAGATTTCAGTGCAATGAATTAGTGTCGTTAAAGCCATAACTTTGGGTGTCCAATACATATGGGTTTGAATTCAGGCTGTGCAATGGGTGAGCGGCGTGACTCTGGGGACGTTGCCCTCATCAATCTTCAGACACCTCAAAATGGGGGTAATTACATTATGTAAAAAGTGGGACAGAGGCGGGGTGGGGAATTGCCATATTTGTTCAAACTAATTGGTGGTAAGCCACTTGGGAAAAAAACTGGGACCCCAGGAAAACACTCAGTTCTTTGCTCTGAATAGTAAATAGACATGAAAATGCAAGTTGAGGTGGAGAATTGATGGGACAGCGGGTAGGAGCCTGTGAGAGGTGAGGCAGTGAGCAGGCGAGAGAAAGAGAGAGAAAGGCTCGTCCAGCCCACGAGGTGGACTCCCATTCCCTGTGGGGCTCAGAGGAGGGACTTGGAGAATATCTGGGAGGTATTTTCACATGAAATGCTCTGCATGGTATCAGCCCAAGGTTTCACCCCACAGACCCTCAAGGAAGACAACTCTCACCTAACGACTGCTTGCGTTGACTTTGATTTGAAGGCCACTGGCACTGGGTTGGTTGGTAACTACCACAGAGGGTCCTGAAATACTTCTAAATAGGAAGCTTTGCAGGAAGCATGCTATTTGGTTCTCTTTATATTATGCAATGCATTCTTACATCATTGCCTCGATCCAATTTGTACACATTTAATAATGTCTTCTCATTAAAGTGCATCATCATCACAAAGATGAGACAGCACAGTGACCAGCCGTGACCTGCCCATCAAGACCCCGCATTTTCCAATCCGCTTTGCCAAGCAAGTCTGAGTGCTTTAGGCCAATTGCTCAGCCCACTGAGTCTTGGTCCACTGACCTGCAGAAGAAGAGCGAGCAGCCGTGGTGAACTGTGAGGCATTGTAGCCTTGCAAAAATGGGTCTGGAGTCGCAGGGATCTGAGTTCCAATGCCCAGCTCTGCCCCACTGTAGTTTGTGGCTTTCAGCAAGTTCCTTACCTTCTGTGAAATGAGGGTGATCTGAATTAAATAAGGTTGTAACGCTTGTCGTTCTGAAGTGGAATCTCTTACTGGATCTCCAGTTGGTATTTAACAGTTTTAGCTTTAAGGTTTTTTTTCAATCTTAAAGCCCTTACCTATTTGCCTGTTTTACACACACACACACACACAGAGAGAGAGAGAGAGAGAGAGAGAGAGAGAGAGAGACTTTGCTAGATCTTTCTCCCCTCCCCTGAGAAACAAAGAAGGGAAGCATTGGAATCAAAGGAAAGAAAAGGAATGGAGCAAGGTTGGCTTAAGCAAATCCTAGACTGACCCAATGGAAAAACTCAGCAAAATACTCTTCACATCTCTGCTGTTTCTAGAGCTCAGAACACAGGAGTGTACAGAAGAGCCCCTACCTCATGCCCACTCAGAAGACTGGGTTTCAAACACCTGGAATGGGCGTATGGGGCATGGAGAATGAAGGTGGGTCATCTGCCCTCTCCTTTCTCCTTGCAGCTTGTAGCTGGCTCTCTGAGCAAAGGAATCTCAAATCAACTGAGTAAGCTTTTGTCAAACATCTTTCTCTCAGAAACACCTGTGGTGGTGACTGTATAACTCATTCCATTCTCTAGGGACACACAGGCAATGACCAGAAATTGCCAATGTTAAGTGGACCATAGACCAGACCTTTTTGCTCATCAGGCCACCCTAGAAAATTCCTTTTAGCTTGTGTTTCATTTCCTTTGAAAAGAGCTCCACCCCAGGGGGGCGGGGGGGGGGGCTGATATCTTCCTGGCTGTCGATTGTTAAGGTTTAAACATCTAGTTCTGATATTAGGCCAGACTTAAGTTGGAAGCTATCTGTAGGTGGCTGGACCACATTATGATTTTCTGTCTATAAAAGGGATTTTCAGTGGGTTATTACTCTTTAATATATTGCAAGCATTACTAAACACACATACGAGCAAAGGACAGGAAAATGCAATTTATAAAAAATAAAGAAATGCTTAATCATCACATGAAAAGTTTGCCAAGCTTCCCAGTAATCAAAGAAATACAAAATTTAAAGACTTATTTTTATTGTTTTTGACAGAGAGAGAGAGAGATACAAAGACAGAGAGAAGGGGGAGGACCCAGAACAGTCTCCATAGTTGCACATCATTGGTTTTTCACATAGTTTCATTCTACAGGTGGGTGCGGGGCTGCACAGGGCAGGAACTGGGCTGGGGTCTCACCCTGGTGAGAACTGAACTGGGAGCACTCCCCAGTTCAGCATATGGGTCCACTCAGGCCGGGACTGGGATTCGATCCTCGGTCCCCGGGGCTACAAAGTGAGCACTTAACCCACTGAGCCACCCTGGCTTCCCCAGAAATACAAAATTTAAATAGCAACGTGATGGTAATTCTCACCTATCAGGTAGGCAAAGGTTAGAATTAATAATAATACCTAAATTGGTTAAAGACGAAGTGAAATACAAAATACTTTTGGCGAGACTGTACATTTTGATTCCACCTGTTTGGAGGACAATTCAGCAATATATAGCCCAGGTTTTAGCACTTTTTTTTTTCTATTGTTTTGAGAAAAGGTGAGAGAGAGAGAGAGAGAGAGAGAGAGAGAGAGAGAGAGAGAGAAGGCGGGGAGGGCCCAGAGCAGCCTCCATAGTTGTACATCATTAGCTGTGACATAGTTTCATTCCACACAGGTGGATGTGGGGCTGCAAGGGGCGGGAACTGAACTGGGGGTCTCCAGCATGGGAGGCGAGAACCTTCACTGAAATCCTGGCAGTTGCCAGTTGCATCACAGATCAGCATGTGGGGCTGGGAATTGAACCCCAGACCTCACGATTGCGAGGCAAGCGCTCAATCGCTGAGCTATTCCAGCATCTCCTAGCCCAGCTTTTAAATGTGCATACTATTTGGCCTCGCTCTTCCATTTCTTGAATTTTATTTTAAGTACTCAGAGAAATGTTAGAAAATTTAGCTACATGAATGTTCATCGTAACCTTCCATCGCATAAGCCTTTTTATTATAAATAATCCAAATGTCAATCAAGAAGAAATTGAAAAATTTACAATATACCCACATAATGGAATACTCTGTCGTCATTATTAATAGCAATTATGATGTAAACACATGTTCACAACATATTAAGTAGAAGAAAGCAAATTATACAACTAATATTCTTTTAAAAGACAACAATGACACCGTGTACACATAAGAACAAAACCTGGGGCAAGAGTTGCGCCAACATGTTATGCCTGGTTGATTCGGGATGGTGAGATAAAAAACAATTTTTACTTAAAGTTATTTTTGTATATTGTTGGAATCTTTACAATGAGCACAGTTTACTTTTATAATAAGAAAATAGCCAATAAGGCAGAAGAAAATAGCAGAGCGAAGCAAGGGGGGATATGGAAGGTACCACAGATAACGAGAAAAGCTTGCAATATGGTAGAAATAAAACCTGTCATTTTACTGGCTTAAGGAAGTTACTACTTATCATCCACAAACATGTGAACATCTGCCACCTGGGATTTAGGGCTGATGTCTGCTCAAAAGATGTGAACCTGGGCTGAGTCTAATTTGTTTACATTTGTCTGCATTACCTGGTCCGGTTCCATTTAGGTCTGGTGGTTTTCCATTCTAGTTCCTGCTTCGTTCCTGCTCTGCTCAGAGCCTGGGGGATGTTCATTTAAAAGACCGTGTGCATTACTTTTCTCCCAGCATCTTCTATCGGTATGGAATGAGATCGTAGCTGATAGATGGAATGCCCTTTATAGCAGAAAAAAAAAAAAAGCTTGGGATTATCCTGGCTGCTCTCAGTAGGGCCAAGGGAACCTAAGGAAGAACCCAGGAGTGAGATTTATAGTGGGTCAGGTCTAGAACTGAGCTGGAGGTAGGGCAACCACTACTCAGTAAGCCCTGACACAACTATCTCTAGCGTTATCTAACAAAGCCATCCCTACGGAGGGTTAGGGAAGAGGGGTTAAACTTTTACAGTCAACTAAAACTGATGGTGACATTTCCCTGTTTAAAATCTACCAATGGCTCCTCCGGGGCGTTCAGAGTCAAGTTGAAGATTCTTAGCTTGAGAAATGCTATATGGCACCTGTTGACCTGTTGAGCTATCTCTCTCTTTGTTGCCTCTGCCTTCCTGGTTCTTCCTCAGTATGTCAGCTAGTTAACATTTCTGTGTGTTTCCCCTCCCCCAAACCCAGAAGGTCTTTCACAGGCTCATTATCAGCATCATGTCTCACTCACAGTGCTCTTGTCCAGTTGTTCCTCCAATCGTCTCGCCCCATCTCCTTCCCTTGCCGGGCTCACTGCTACCAATTCTTCCGTTCTCAAAACCCAGTTCCAGGACTGGAAAGCCTTTCCATTGTGCTCTCTGCCCAGCTTGCACTGACTTAGCTCCTCCCACACTTCATGGTCTCACCACGTGACATTTATTCATTCACACGTGTGTTCATGTTCTCACTCTCTTTCAGGCCCTGAGATAGAAACTGAGTAGAGGTAAAGTGGAATAGGGCAGTGATTCTGTCCTCATGGGGTTTCCAATCCATCATAGCACTTTATACCCCATACTGTTATATAATAATTGGTTTCCTTTTGAATCTCCACCAAACTGTAAGTTTCTTGAAATCAGTGATCATGTCTCAATCCACTTTTATTCCCCACTCCCAGAAAGTTTAGACACTCAGTAAACACCTATCAGTCACTGAAAATCTTAATGAAGAAATGAATGCCAACAAGACATGCTGGGTTGTCAGGCTTTGACCATTTACAACAAAATTTTATTTAGTTTCCAAGGATTATATTCAAAGGCAAAGACCTTATACTTAGAATGTCTAGGTTTCTACTACACTGTCTTTCTGAACTGAAATATAAACAGTGTAGAATTCCTTAAAAATGGTGCATTTAATTGGATTAAGACTGTTATGTAAGAACAAAATACAAAATATGGGGCAGTTCTAAACAGTATCTCACCAGTTATTATGAATAATTTGTGTCCCACTTCCAAGTACTTACTAACTAGATGATCGTGAGCATATAAGTATAGTTTAATTTCTCTGTGCCTCAGGTATTCTCATCTCTGAAATGGGGGTGATAGACCCTGTGAAGGTTATTGGGAGGTTGAAATAAGCTAGTATATAGAAAGAGCTTAGCTCGTAAAAGGTGATAGTGATGATTAGTTCAAGACAATAGAAGGAAATGGGATGGAGTCAGTTCATATATTGATTAATACCATGACCTTGGGAGTTGGACAATGCTGAGTTTGTATCCTGGCTCTGCTATTTATTAACTGTGTGATTCAGAATATGTTGCCTAACCTCTGTGAACCATGGTGTTCTCTTTTCTAAATGGGGTTTCCTAATACCTGTACCACAGAATTCTTTTGAGGAATAAATGAAAATCATGAGTATAAGGATTTAGGACAATTGATGGAAACATGAAAAGTGAGGAATAAGTGTTATTTTTAATGGTAATGAGATAGTTAAGATGGTTGTTTTTCATAGTTATGAAGTAACTATAGGCTACTATACCTGTAGATTCCTCTTCTCTCCTTAGGAAGAAAATCTCTCACATCAGGAAAGTGCTCCTGTAGGCAAATCAATAGGTCATATTCCCTTCAGAAAGGAAATAAACACAGCTCTCTGGGATTGAAGTCTTCAGAATGAATATGAAGACTCAATCCAGCAGATTGAAGGGATGGTGAAGACTTTAGAGATGGTGTCTGAAAGGGTGAGGCCCTCCGGAGACCCTGTGGCAAAGTGCTCCTTGGGGTCATACCCGAGGAACTCTGCATATTGGCTGACTAATGTCTTGGCACCAATATTTGGAGAAAGAAAAACAATAAATAAGATGTTTGATGATCATCCTCTAGCTCAGCTTCTCCCATTTCTCCAGTTATTTGACCCTTGACGCCAGTCTAAAGTTTATATTTTGAGCAGCTACCTAAACTTTGACATGCATTCTACACAGGGAGAAGGAATTGTAGCCTTCCATTTAGGGTTCCCTGTGTTTCTTACCCAGTGACACATATAATACATCTACGAGACTGAAAACTAGTGAACAAGGATCATGGTGGTCCTTGCATTTCCCCCACCACTAGCACACTGCTCTTTGCACAAATTAGAAATGAATACTCTTTCTTCAAGATATTTTGTTACCGTATGTCAGAAGCTTTGCCATAAATACACAAAATTATAACTATAATTCAATTGGTACTCCCAAGGTTGAGTCACATATAACCTACATAGTTTTATATCCCAGCTCCCTCTACTTTCTCCCATTGCCCCCTAACTTTATCTTCAACAATCATAACTCAGAATATGAGTTTGTTTATGTCCCACCCACCAATTTCCACTAAGCTTGTAGTTCTCTTTCAAGACTCAACCTAAACACACTCTTTCAGAAAACCATCCCTAATATCCTTCCCTATGCTGGACTAAGTAAAAGGTTTCCTCTGGCTCTTCTCACTTCACTGCTAGTGCTGTGCACAGTACACCCTCCTGCCTTTGAATTTCTCATGCTAGATTACAATTATGTGTTTACAGAACTCACTCCCATTCTAAATGATGAGTTTTTAGAGCAAGACCACCTGAGGTGCTTACAAAAATGCAGATTCCTGCGCCTGACTCCTCACCCCCTGAGTCAAAATTGCTGAGAACAGAATCCAGGAAGCTGCATTTCTAAACAAGACTTTCCTGGGGCATCTTAAGAGCTTTTTATTTTGAAGCTCACGTCTCTAGAAAGCAAGGAACATATGTACTACAAAGGCTGAGATATTGGGCATTGTGTTCCACTTGACTCTATCCTTGGCTACTCATATCTTCACAATAAGAATTCTTTTTTGAATCCCAAAATGTATTAGAAACTCTAGGATATTTATATATAAATGCCTATGTTCTTTTCTGGAAATTAGTTAACTCTCAAGTTGATGAACTGATATGGGGAAGAAATGGCGACCAGTTAATAAAAGGAATGGAGAGAGAGCACCCTGAGTTTGAAGTAGTTACCAAAATAAATAAATAAATAATAAGCATAATGAAACTAGCCTGGGTTATTTTAAAAGCTGCCTGACTGAGTTGGACATATTTTTCTTCCCAAGATCAAAAGACTAATCTTTGGTCAAATAAAGGCTGATAAAATCATGAACAAGCTCTTTCGGGAGTGACCAGCGCAATTAGTTTTCTGTGATGACAGCTCCACATAGTTGCGGATCAGATAGGAAGGGAAGAGCACAAGGCAAGAATTCAGGCAGAGGTTTTCTTGAATCTGTGGTATTAGAGGGCACAGGAGATGAACTTGGACAGGAACTTTGGAATAACTAAAGTGAAAAAAATTGAACAACAAATAGTATATGAAATTTCAGTGCCAGAGAACTGGTGTTATTCAAGTTAAATCTTTTTGTAAATCCTAAAGGGCACAAGTCGTTTGCCTTTGTTCTGAGTTTTAATGACTTTGTTCATGGCTCTTTAGAGCCCATTTTTCCAGGACTCCTTAGAAGGATGACTAGTGTCAGTTATAACCTGTCAAATGACCAGATCCAAGGACAGACTCCATAACGTCTTCCATGTAGAAGTAAATCAAGGCAGCTGTGCTTTGAGAGCAGGCTCCTTTGATCCAATGTATCTTGTGTGGAGTTTTAGATAATACCTCTCTCAAGAATTACTGTAGCATTCATTGAATGGTTTTATTTCAATAGGTCTAGAATTGCGAGGGGATGGAGGTGCTTATTGAGGTACTTATAATTTATCTGGGGACACAAGAACTCGTGGTTTTATTAGAGAATAACTTTAAACATACAAATTATGCTGTACTGACTTGATGCTCAAAATGTGGTCTCAGGACCAGCAGTATCAGTGTCACTGAACACCGGTTAGAAATGCAGACACTCGGACACACACCCCCACCTACTGAGTCAGTATCTGCTAATTAACAAGACCTTTGGAGATTTATATGCATGTGAAAGACTTACCAGAGGATTCTTGGATTGGAATCGAGCTGGATACGTAAATCACCTGGGGACTTTTCATTAATCTGATTCCTAGGCTCTAACCCTAGTACAATATAACTATTGTAGCATAATGGATGAGGGTGAGCTGTTAGTGAAGACTGCTTAGGGTTAAGTTATGATTTTAACTTCTACTAGATGTGTCAACAGCTGAACAATCCAACCTGACTGGGTCTGTTATCTCATCAATGAACAAGAAAAACAAAACCCATTTGTCAGGACTATTGGGAAGTTAAGATACTCATCACGATTCTTGATATGAAACAAGCAATAGAAGAAATACTGGCTGTTTTTGTTCTTACGCTCAGCAAAGTTTGGTAACCAATACACTGTAGCAACGTACTTGATTTCTTTTACTGATGAGAAAATCGGTCACCTTGGGTAAGAGCGAAGAGCAGGAAATGCCCAATAGTTCTATCACCACCATGCCTACCACATGTATACACATGGGCACACTTGGTGCTAATGTTTCTCTTCAAATATAGAGTCATTTTTCAGTGTATAAGATTTCCAGAGGTCCAACTCAACTACTATTAAAAACTGGCCCAGACATCTTTTCAAGCTTGATTAACCCACATTAGTAAGGCAGTATTTTTACTAAAGTGTCCGTATACTCAGGGGTCCTGGAGAATTTTAATACCAAGAAAATAACTTCTAGAAGATGTGAGGTAGGTCTTCGGAAAGGGGAAAGAAATTGATCCCATTTAGCTACCCAAGTTGGAAAAAAATCTCTCTTGGTAAAGACAACCGTGTTATCTTCACATCTTCAGGTCACACCTAGGTAACATGGTATTATAGGGAAGAGAATTACACACATACACACACTCTAGTTAATGCAGAAAGACCAAGTAGAAGAGCACTCATACCCCAATTTTAAAATTCTAGAGACCTCACTTCTTTCCTAGAGGCTGTTGATATTATTTTGATATTATTTTGATATATTGTTGATATAAAGTTGTTGATATTATTTATCAGAGCTTTTGCAATTCTCTCATAATACTTCTCTTCCTAATTTCTGGCTTTGAAAGTCTTGTTAAAATATCCACATTTGGGGGATGCCAGGATGGCTCAGTGGGTTGAGCACTTGGCTTGTAGTCCTAGGTTCTAAGGATCAAATCCTGGGCCTGGGCCTGGCCCGTGTGGACCCATATGCTGCGCTGCGGTGTAGCCCCAGCTCAGTTCTTGCCAGGGCAAGCTTCCCATGTGGAAGGCCCCCAGTTTGGCCCCCAGCTCACAGAGGCATGCCTTCCATGCAGGAAATCCCCTGCCCACCTGTGTGGAATGAAACTGTCAAAAACTGATGACATACAACTGTGGAGACTGCTCTGCCCACCCACCCACCCCCAGGCCCTCCCCTCTTCTCTCTGTCTCTGTTTCTGTCTCTCTCTCTGTCAAAAACAATACAATAAATCTTTAAAATAATATAAAATATCCACATTTGTTTCTAGATATATGCATTCTTACATAGGAGTTTGCACACCTTTGGGAACTATAGTCATTTAAGCCTGTTTTTAAGAGTAACATGGGAATAATAACTACCTCATAGAATTATAAAAATAATAGAGCTCGTATTTACTAAAGGGCTCAGTGCAATGTTTAGCACAGACTAAGCACTACATAAGCAGTGGCCTTTATACTATATTCGCTCCTTCACTAGGTGCAGTTCATTTCCTGCACCAAATTCAGTTTGGTACCACTTTATATCACTTTGTTATTTAAATGACAGGTATTTGACCAGTTCAAGTCACACCTCTAAATTCATTTTTGCCTTTCCCCATGTAACGATGTGTAGTTCCCCTCGGCTCCAAGTAAAATGCTTATTGCATGGTATATGTGGCAACTCAGCTGCGCTGCATGCTTGCAGCCACCAATTTCCATTGTTCCCTGGATGATAAAACTATACCCAGAATGGCTTGGTAACAGTTTTGCAAATTTCCAGTAGTGTTGTATTTCAGACCTATTATAAATTGTAAATATAAATATGTCTGTGTAAGTGTATGCATTTTTAATGCAACAGCTATCGGTCAAGTAAATGAAGGAAGTAAATACTTTGTCAGAAGCCATATTGCAGATTTATTCATAATTGGTAGTTTTATTCAGATGTGGATTCATGAGCATTTCTTACTGTATTTTCTAAGTTATAACTCAGTGATCGCTTTTGATTAGTGGAAAGGTATGTCACTTGGTACCAGTCAATTGGCTTTTGTCTTATGAAACCAGGGTTTCTGAATCATGTTTAGTGTTTTATAGAGATTTCACCTAGCTTCAGGTGTGAAGTGTTTTTCATCTGTGCAGCTATACCTCCAAATGGGCTGTCATTGTTGCCTCCCACTCCTCAGGCTATTCTCTGCTGGTCCCTATTTGCTAACATTGTGTCTGAAGTGGATCACCATCCAGATCAGCCATTTTCTAAAGATTGTGATTCACACACCTCACAGCTGAGGTTCATCACACAATAGGCACTCTCTCACACTCAGCCCCCACCCTGGCTGTAATCTACCACCTTTGCAGACAACTAAGGCGCTTCTAACATTGTACCTTATAGTGGTCGCCACTAAAACCAAAGCAACAGAAACTAACTGTGGCTAACTTTAGCAAAATAGGGAATTGTTGGCAGGAAGTGTAGTTCAGCAAATTGAAAGTCCACTACTGAGTAAGGGCAGGAATCAGGGCAGCCCCAAGTGTCTCATTGACTGTGTCATTTGGAAGCTATTCAGGATGAATCTGCTCCAACTTTTTTTTTGTCCTTGCATTGCTCTGTTCAAGGTCCAAAATCATAAAAGAGAAAATGTGATTAGCTAAGCTTGGATCACATGCAAGGCATCTTGACTGACAGTCTCACTAAGATTATAGACAATGGCATGAAGAGATGTCCTATCAGGACGATGTTACCTATCACAGCAATGAGTGACTGGATGGAGAGGAAAACATAAAAGTTACCACAGCACTTTATGGTGGCAGTTAGCTGGTTAATAATCATAAATGATCATTATAGCAAAGGTAGAGACCCAAGAGAAGGAAAAACATCAAAAGGGCAATAAAGGAAAGGAAAATTATGTTCTTCCTCTCGTGGGAAGATAATGAAAATCATGATAATATTTTTTGTTCATCAGATATTTAGAGCTTTACCTCTAGAACTTCAGAATTAGAAAAGTGATGAAGATAATGAATTTCAACGATTCTCAAACACAAGGGTAGACGAGCTGTATTAAGTCACCAGGAAACTTTAAATAAACAGTGACTCCAGAGTCCCATCCCAGAAATGGTGTTTAATTTGAATCTGGAATTTATCCCCAGACGTAAATCTGAAGGACTGCCAAACTGGTGAGTGGATAGACGGGTTGTTCACCTGGGCCTCGCAATCATGAAGAATCTCACATTTCAGTGATCAGCCTTATCTCCACATCAGCTTGGATATGTTCACAGAACTACAGCACAGGCTCAAAAGAGGACAGCATCCACATACTGACTTTGTTCATACTGCCTAAATATTTTGGGACTGAGAATTAAATATTTGTTATACAACCTGTTATTTGTTCTCTAACCTGTTCATGTCCTGGTACATGAAACACCTACCAGTGTGTAGTAGCCTGTTTTGCATTAACAGCATCAATTTGTTAAATGCAAACCTTTGAAATAAACCATAACTTTGGTCACCCCCTTTTGACATATCTTCAAGCAACAGGCCTGGCTTCTCTTGGCATCTGTGAGGAACAGGCCTGACTCCCACAGGAGTACACATGTCTGATGCGGGACCCAGCCCTCACATACTAGGGATCCATGGCCAAAGGTGTGTATGGATAGGCTGAGTACACTTATGGTGGCTCCAAAGAAGGAAATGGTAGATAGTTAGATGGGAAAGGACAATGGGAAAAGATAAAGAAGCAAAGGTGTGCATATCTATTAGCTCTCTAACAGAAAGTTCCATCCAAACTGCCGTAAGCAGTAAGAGAATGTACTGCCTCATTAAACGGAGTAACAGGACAGGGCTGGCTCAAGCATAATGGTTTAAGGCTTCGAACCTCATTCATAAGCACCTAGTATCTTTCTCCTGGTCTCTCAACTTGGCTTCTGTGCGCTGGCTCCATTCTCTGGCTACAACTCTAAGCCTCATCCAACTCATGCTCAAAGTGCTAAGCTCAGCAACCGAGAGTGTCCACTTCTCCAGCAGTTCCAGAAAACCCACAGCCATGAATCTCATTGACCCCAAATGACCGGATGTGAGTCACATGCTGGTCCCTGCTGTCCCTGACACAAGCACCAGAGGGTGGAATGCACAGGTTGGTTTAGCCCTAGTCACATGCTCTGCCTTTGGAAGTTGTAAAGTCAGCACAAAGCCCATGAGCAGAGAATAGAGAAGAGGCACACCCCATTTACCCCAAAGCAGAATTGGGGCACCACTATCACAAGAAGAGGGAGAAATGCCAGGCAGACAAATGTCCATTAGAGTAAAACTTCAGACTTTGAGAGGCCATGAGTATTGTCTCTAAACTGACCAAGACTTTTTGCAACATACGTGTATCATAGAGTGTTGTTCTCAGCCTTAAGCAATGAGCCTTGTCTGGTCACTGGCCATGCAAAGAGCTCTGTTTTTTGTTTGTTTGTTTGTTTGTTTTGGGGGGTCGCTCAAAATGAGTTGAAGAGCAAGTTTCTGTCTGTCCTTCTGTTGTGAGGATGTTCAACATGGAGCAAGATGCAGGACTACAAACCATGCTTTGGATTTCTAGAGAAAGCGTCTCAAGCTCCCTCTGCTGAGTATTTGCCAAAGCTACCTGGAAAACCCTCCCCCCCCCACCACCTACCCAACCCCCATGCTATTGGCAGCCACTTTAGAGGGGAAGTGGCTGAGATGGCAACTGTTGAGATGGAAACAATCCTTCCGGAATGGTCTTGCCCTCCTCTGGTATGAACTGAGCATTTACAGCAGAGAAGCCACAGTTTATTTATGTTACTTCCTCAAGATGGCTGGTTAGCTTCTATTTGCAATGCAAACCAAACATAGCAAAGGTTTTGTATGTTTTACATACAATTCTTTATGCATCCACATTTGGTGACAATCTCTTGGCCTGGCAGTTCTAGTGTGATTTCAGAGCATAAAAATACTCACCACTTACAGTTTTTGCTTATCAGTCGTCTAAGATGCTGAGACTAAGCCAAAGACTTGGGGTTCAGAAAGTAAAACCGTTAATCACATTGTCTTCTGAAGGGACAGTTTTGAATGGGATACTCTAATGTACCCCCTAGAACTCAGAAGGGAGAAATCGATTGTCATGATTTCAAACATCACTTAGCATGCAAGTTCTTGCCTGTATTGTGTTAAACTCCAAGCAAAAAAAAAAAATCGGAGCCCCTTTGAAGGAATAAAAAAGGGACTTGTTTTTCTGCATCTGGTGCCACCTGCAAGTTGAACACTTAAGTTTGGACTGGGGGGGTTGTGCTATCTAGCTATTTGCTAAATTGTACACCCTTTTGTGTGAGACTGTTGCTTAAGTGGCTATAGTTTGGGAAATGGAACACAAGAACAAAGAGATTTTCAGTGAATCACTTTATAGAATCCACATGACTAATGACTGGATTAGCCCAAAAACCAAATGATGGATTAGAATTAACAACCCAACCCAGATGTAAGAAATCCCACTCAGCCTTCTGGTCACCCTTCAGTCACTGCACAATCCCAATAGTACTCGCTGTTGTATGGTAGGAGTTGCCAGCAGCTGATGACACACTGAGGCAGGGGGTCCATAGTAACACCTTGTTACTTGAAAGACCTGACACAGGTACGTGTGACCTCCCTTTCTAGCCCTTAGCTCCTTCTTGAAAACAGTGGTTCTTCTTGCAGTCTATCGGCCATATTTTTTCTCAAATTAGATTTCTACACATGATTTTCTGCCTTCTAAAAGGAGACTCATGTGTGCATAATATATTACCATGTTATCTATGATGACAAGGCTGAAAATGCCTGCCCCTACCATCCTCTAAACTTTTAGGAAAACAAATTGCTATTTTTATTTTCCATTGGCTCTCCCTGTGGGTGTACCCTGGAAATACAGCCCTTGAAAAACAGCAGCTGGAGCTCTTTGTAACAAAAAGCCTCAGGGTTGCAATGAGGAGCAAGGTAATCAATGCCTTGTACTTAGAACACAACAGCTATTCTAATTCAGACCATGAGTTCTGGCCTAATTCTGGGGAATGAGCCACTTTCCAAGATAGAAATCTGTTTGGCAGAAAAAGAAATGTTTGTTTTAAAATGAAATCCATTTGGTTAATAATTAGCCACCCAGTTTTAGATTGCTTTCTATAATTCTGTAAATAAAATTTCCTGCACTGCCTTTCCCAGTGATTGATGAAAATGGGTTTACCCTTTGAGGAACGGTTCCCAAGAATATAGCCAAGTCCTGATTTCCCTGTCAGTAATAGTGATAGTGGATGCTTTCTGGCTATTTTTTCTCCTGAATTAATTAGATGATAGGCCATACCATCAACACCAAAGTGGGCATTCATCAGGAGGTTGGGAGATTCAACATGGGTCACTAAGGTGTCGTACATTAGACTAATTTGTAAAGAAATTCTACAAACTATGGTGATGAATATTGGAAGTCAAGTTGTCTATCTGAGTAATTGGGTTTTTACGAATGATAAGTTGCCCATTAGAACAGTGGTATCCAACCTTTTGACTTCCCTGGGCCACTTTGGAAGAAGTGTCTTGGGCCACATATAAAATGCACTAATGATAGTTGATAACTTAAAAAAAAGAAAAAAATCCTCCCAAAATCTCACAATGTTTAAGGACGTTTGTGAATGTGTGTTGGGCTGCATTCAAAGCCATCCTGGGCCGAGATGACCCATGGCCCATGGGTTGCACTAACTTGCATTAGAACATTTCTGTCAGATAGTGACAAGCAGTAAGTTAACACAAGCTCACATTTGGTTGAATAATAGAAATTGGTCTAATTACCAACTTGCATACTCCGCTTTCTCTTCAGATTGCATAAATTGTTCACCTTTTACTAATTACCAACTTGTAGCACCTTTTAAATGAAAGCAAAAATATCAGACTCCTCTGAGAAACCATGGCAGACATTTGGGGTTTTTTTCTTTATGTCATCCAGATGCCCCTTTTCTTCACAATATTTCTTTACCCTTTAAATTTTTATTTTTTAAATGTTGACTACCAATCTCCCATACAGGGGGAGGACAGGGAAGTATGATTGAAAACAAATTTTATTGATAAAATCAATGTTTTCAGGTACTGTGTATTTTAAATCAATAGAGCTCCTATACTGCCTACACAGCCTTCTTGCTTATGTGAATATTCTTCCATTTTTCAACTTCAATTGCAGGGCACAATTCAGCTTTCTCAGGAGGTACATTGAGTTTCAATCAACCTATACAAAAACTCAACCAAATAAAATCTAGTATAAGCCAATCACTGTAATTTAAAAAGGCTAAGAAGCTGCTTTATATAATCTTACGATGTCTTTAAATCTTTCAAATAATTTGGAATTTCTCTGGGTTGCATAATTTAATAATGAAAACAAGACTGTGAAATCTACCTTCTCTCTTTTCCTTGCTAGCTCTCTCCCTTTCTCTCCCTTCTCTGATCTACAGCTTCAAAATCTCCTTTCAATATCTTTCCTTCAATTAATGAAATAGTTTCCCAACTTCACTCCCATCCTGCCTGGAGACACCATTGCCATGGTTACCTGGATACCTGTTTTCAAGGAATATGTGTAGTAGCAATTCAGCAATTTAAACGTCTCAGTGTGTTGCGCTTAGGAACAGTAATGAGATCATTTTGACACTACTTGTAGTGAAAATCCCATTGATGTTACAGTCTGAGATTAAAACTTTAATTTGTATTCATTTACTCATTTCAAGCAGTAAGGATGACCAAGCTGATCGCTGCAGCTAAGTAGCAAGTAACATAAAATGCTGCCCATCTGAGACAAGGCACTGCGGCTGCCTTTCCTTGAGAGAAGAGACAGCATCACCCACCGACCAAATGGAAAGTTAGCAGTTTAAGGCCATTGGGAAGAATGGTGTATTTTAAGAGCCAGTGAATCCCTGTGAGGGCCCAGGGAAAGAGAAGGGTGAGCTCAGGGATGTTGTCTTCCCTTCATCTAAAGGCACTGTTTTGCTAAAGCTTGATTTTGATCCCTACAGATTTTTCTCTGGGGAGAAAAATTACTTCCCTCTGAGCTTTAGCTATGTTTTTTTGCCATCAGAAATGTTGAGTGCCTCTCTGAACCAGGGGTGTTAACCTCAAGCACATTATAAACAGTTGGGATATGATTTGCAAGTAATTTGAATTAATGGTCATTTAAAAGACCCAAGGTTTTCAATATTTTGATTTAGGGAAAACAAATAAGAATGGATTAAAGATTAACCCTATAATGTCATTTAGTCTCATAATTTCATAGGCTATTTTGAGTGGGAGAAAAGGGGTAGTTATGGCAAGAATGCTGAGAAATTTAACTATGAGTATCGAGGCTAAAATTACTGCTTATTACAATGTGTTCAACATTATGCCCTGATTGCTTTTTTGAAAGTGCATTTTTTCTGTGAATTGGTGGAAAGTTGTTTTTTTTTTATATCTTTTTATATTTATAGAGAGTAATTATTTTATCTTCAGTGCATATTTATTTCTATTTTACTTTTTGACAGATAGAGAGAGAGACAGAGACAGAGACAGCTAGAGAACCGAACTGTGGGAACTCCCCAGTTCAGCATGTGGGTCCTGCCTGGGCCGGAGCCGGGATTCGATCCTCGGTCCTCGTGG
>PVKE010003045.1:0-28986 GCA_004027555.1 Craseonycteris thonglongyai | reverse complement strand
AAAGTTTTTTACTAAATAAACCTGATCCTTTGAAAGGAGGAACAGGACACACGCTGAAATTCCCCACTTACATTCCTAAACAATACACATTTTAAGAGTGAATTAAAAATAAAAACAAAGAAATGAAACAGAACTCCCAGAATTTCTAGATTGCAACTCCCTATCATTTTCTCATTCTTTCATTAAATCTGAATGAATCAAAGATTTAAAGATTAAAAAACCAAATTATGAAAATACTAGATAAAATTGTCTGTTACCTTAGAATAAAGAAGAACCGTGATTTAGGATTTCATAAAGGAGGACATATTTCTAAATATTCACATATTTAAAATGTTAAACTTATGCATTTCATAACACATGTAATCATTGGGGCAAAGCCGGTGGGAGAAAGCTCTCATGCATCATTGGTGGAAGAAAAAGTTGGTATATCCTTTCTGAAGGATAATTTGACAATATGAATAAAAATGTATATTTTTATTCTATCTAGACATATTATTCATAAGCATTTATCTCAAAGAGATAGTTGCACAAGTGTGACAAATACAAGGAGAGAGAAAAGAAAAACGCTTATCACAACATCATTTATTATAGTTTGCATGAAACTGCAGACATCTTTAACTGCCTCTTGTCTTTCAACTTGACTTATTTCTGATGGTAAAGAAAGAAGCCATTTGGTTTATATGAGAAATATTTGAAAAGATGTTCACCAAATTAACATGGTTATTTTGGGTGGTAGGATTCTGGAAGATTTTAAATTTCTCCTTTATACCTCTCTTACTCGTGTTACTATTTTTATAGCAAGCATGCATTAGTACTACAATCAGAGGCAACAATAAAGCTGCCATGGGTTGAATTGTGTCCCCCCCAAAAGATATTTTGAAGTCCTAACCCATAGTACCTAAGAATGTGACCTTATTTGCCAATAGGGTCTTTGCAGATGTAATCATATTAAAATGAGGTCATACTGAATTAGAGTGGGCCCTAATCCAATATGACTGATGTCTTTATAAGAAGATGAGAGACACACAGGAAGAAGACAGCCATGTGACAACAGCTGGGGTTGGGGGGGGGGGGTGCATCTATGAGCCAAGGATTGTCAGAAACACCGGACAATAGGAGAGCCAAGGAAAGATCCCTCTATAGGTTCAGAGGGGATGTAGCCCTGCTAACACGTTGATTCTGGACACCTAGCCTGCAGAACTAGAACAGAATGCATTTCTGATGTTTTAAGCCGTCTATTTTGTGGTACTTTCTTAGCAGCCCTAGGAAACCAATATAAAAGCAGTTTTAATTTTGAGGAGACATTCTATGTACTCTATGCATGTAGTAAGAAGATTCATTCTTTGACCATGCTATGAGCAAGTCCCACTATTACCGTAACAGTTCTGCATCCAACATCTGGAATTGTATTTATGGTACATAGAAAAAGGAAGTGAAAATGTCCTGCTTCTTAGATGTTATACAGATGACACAAATGCTAAAGTAGTTCTGAATGTACCCCCCAGATGACAGAAGCATCATTTTCCAAAGCCCCCAAAAGATTGCAAATCATAAATATCACGATGTGTTCAGAAATCTATCTCATTAACAGACTGCTTTAAAGAATTGCAGCCTGCTTATCATAATTTTTATCTTTTCCTCAACCATATTATGACTGTAACAATGAGCTGAAGAGAAAAACTAGGTCCCAAGTGTTTTGGCATCTTTTCAGTATTGAAGGTCAACTACATAGCAGCGAGCCAGAATGCATTGTGAACAGACACATATGGCGTTTGTTTGGGAGAAGAGAGGGTGGGAGGAGGAGTGTCCTGTTTTCCAGCTGCCTTCTAAAGTCAGCCTGGATTTCTGTACAAACTCACTGCATTTTATGAAGCCTCTTCATCATTTTTTTTTTCATTAATAATCTGGAGAACCAAGAAGTCACAATCCAGGAAACATGTGCTTTCTGACTGTGCTGGATTTTTGGCAACATCAAATTAAGGGTCTGTGTGAATCAGGAGTGGAAAAACATACCAGTGCAGGACTAAAGTCTGAACACAAGGGCCAAGGAGTCAATGGATGAGGTGTAGTTCTAGGGAAAGGCCACAGCTTATGGAGAATATAGCACTGGGGCTGAAGTCACACATATTCTTTTTCTTTTTATCACAACTGTGCTCTAATGCTAGTTTAATGAAACTTTGCCTGTTTGGATGCTGTTATGACAGAGAATTCAACTGAGCACAGCCAATTCTATTTGCATAGAGAGCATGTGTATGTGCCCAGAGTGATTTGGAAGGTTATCCAAAGACTAAAGATTAGTCAAGAATTTAGGGAGTTGCAAGTAATAGAAACCCAACTCCAACAAGTTTATACCAAAGAATGGAAAAAGATTTTGTTGGAAATCAAAGAGTGGAGGTGATATCCTTGTTCTAAGAACTCATCATTAAATGTATCTGCCCATCGCTGTGGTCTCCGTTAGTTCTCATTCTCCTTGGATAATGGCCTTATTTTTTCTCCTGCTAATAGGCTTCTCCCTCATGACCAGTAGGGTTTAGAGCCAGACTTGTATTCCCATACCTCACAACCCAAGATGTAAAAGAGGAGAGAAAAAAAAATCTCCTTTCTCAGTGTTCATACATAAATAATTCTAGAAAGTTCTCTGATTATTGGGTTTGGATTAGGTGCCCATACCTGAGTCAATTTTCCTGGCCCAGTAGATGTGGTACTCTGATTAGCCAGGCTTAGAGCTGCAGCTAGAAAGGCAAGGCACTAGGATTGAGGGAAGGCAAGGCACCCCCATTAAGATGACATGGTTTGGAAAGATGGTTTCCCCCCAAAAGCAAGGGAGCTGTTATCTAGAAGAGGAAAATGATAAAAGAGAGGCAAACAGGGAATGCCAGGATGGCTCAATGGGTTGAGCTCTCACCTTGCAGCCCCGGGGTCCAAGGATCAAGTCCCGCCCCAGCCTGTGCAGACCCATATGCTGAACTGGGGTATGCCCCCAATTTGGTTATTTCTAGGGTGAGCCTTCTATGTAGGAGGCCCCCAGTTCAGCTCCCACCCCAGGCATGCTTCCCATGTGGGAGGCCCCTGGGTCTCGGGGGCATACCTCCCATGCAGGAGGCCCCGGGCCAGTTCCTGCCCTGTGCAGCCCCGTGCCCACCTGTGGAGTGAAACTATAGTGGAAACTAATGACATACAACTATGGAGACTGCTCTGGGCTCTCCCCCTTCTCTCTGTCAAAAACAATAAAAATAAATCTTAAAAAAAAAAAAAAGAAACACAGTAAATGCCCACAAGAATACTCAAACATTCCCCAAATACTATTCTCTCTCCCCTTGACCTACATTTCCATGTTACTTGAAATCTTTCTTTTACTCTTTATGGTCCAACATTATATGAAAGAAAGAGATGGTTGATAGGTTGTAAATGAATCAAACCTTGCAGAGCTGACAAATGAAATGATAAACCCAAGTCTATAAACAAGTAAATAGAAATTGATTGCAAAATAAAACTTTTACATGAACTGAACTTTAAATTAAGGAAGAGTTAGATACATAATGTTGGAAGGTATAAAAGACAGCTTATTTTTAAAAGCAAGCTATAAATAAAGACATACAAAGTTATATTGAAAAAATATATCAAAAGGCAACTCATGAAGTCAGGGATAAAATATACAAGTAGAATGCATAGCTACAACCTTGCTTATTCAAGCAGAAATTCTGTGATTCAAAAAAAAAACCAAAACGTATCTCCCATGAACTCTGGGAAGAACAGCTCATTTCATAAATAGGTAACAATCAAAAGGTTAGATTTTTATTGTTAAAGTGGTATCTAGGCCACCAAGGCTTTTCTGTGAGAAAATGACTTTATAAAGAATTATAAATGACTTATAAAAAATGTGGATTTGTAGCAGGGGTGGTGCTTAGAGACAGAGTTAGAGAAGTTATTTTACTCATGGTAAAAACCTGAGGTCTAACCTTAACTTATGACCACCACCCTTCCTCCCAATTTTAAGGCCCAGAACTTGCCTGAACTCAAGTCTCATTCTTTGCCTCAGACTAAGATTGCATCACAAAGTTGGGGTTCCCCAGACCCTTTGGCAAAGCTGGGGTCTGTGGTATTTATTTTCCCATTTTAGGTACCAACTTTTGAGGGGAAAACTCCAGATGATGAAGCTATTTTTCCAATTGGGAATCACACAACCTCAACACATCTTTTAACCAGGGACTTATTTGGAACCACATGGAGGAGGTTAGACCCTCATTTGGAACCAACCCAACCAGGCTCATTTATGAAATAGGAAAGATTCATGAAACTACTCCGTAGAAAATGAAGTCTCTAAGTCAAGTAGTTAATATTCCACTTTCCATATGCATAGTATCTACTTAAAAGTCTATGTCTAACTAGTGCTTAGTGTTCCAATTCTTGAAAATTAGAACAGAGAAAAGGATCAACTAAATTCCCTACACCCAGATCACCTCCTTTAACATTTTTATATAATATATATCATTTGAGATTTTATTCCTGTATAAATATGAAATGTAAATGTATTTTTCTTTCACAGGAGTAATTTTGTTCTATAACAAATGTTTTATTACCTGATTTTTAAAAACTTAATATATTATAAAATATATTTTCACTTAAATAGATACTTCTCCATCATCACTTTAATTTATTATATAACTAACATAATCACACACACACACACACACACACACAATGAAGATTTTTGGTTATTTCTTCATATTTTTATGACTCTAAATAATTTTACGATGGCACCCCAGGAGCTTTTACATTTATTTTCTTAGGTTTGATTCCTAGAGGTATAATTGCTGTGTCAAAGTGTTTGCAGAGTCTTTAGGGTGTGGATTGTTAGACAAATTGCCATCCAGAAAAGTATGAGTTTTCATTTTCTCTCATTCAAACCAGAGTTATTACTTTTTAGAATTCCTGATTACTGGAGGCAAGGGGTAGTATCATCACCATATGTCATCTCTTTAAAGACACACATTTTTTTCGTATTTTAACATACTTGAAGTCAGATTGCAGTTTGCAATCTAACGTTGCGTTATAGTTTAAATCAGCAGCTCTGTTTTTCCTTTCTTAGTAGCACATAAAGTAGCATGAAGCCCTATAATCAAGGGCGTCTTAGATTCAGTGAAATACGGTATACGGTCTAAGCAATTTCAAGCTCTGGCCCAGCTTTCCTTGCCACCCACCAAGCTTCTGGGACCGGTTGCCCTTGCAAACCACTTACAGTGGGCTCAAAGTATGTAAATTCAATTCAACTTTTATGCACGTCTCTCTGCATATGGCTCAGGGAATACAAAGGTGAACATGACAGTGCTGAGAAAAACTTAATTAGGAAGGTCACTGCATAAAAAGCATGTAAGGGATTTTACCTTGAAACCTTGGTGCAACAAGGCAAGATATAAATAAATAAAAACATTATTCATACGAAAGCCAGAGAGACATGAATTTTAGATCATCTCTCCCACACGTTGCCTTTATTGGTGCGGATAAACAAGAGGTCTTTGGAGCTACCTGTATCTCCTTGAAGCTGTTCTCCTCTTGAAAGGCTGCCCCTGTAAATCAAAGGCTGCCTCCTTTCCTCTTGCTCTGCACCTGCCCACCTCCTCTGCCTCCTTGTAGAAGCCACTGCCCTTGGGGAGTACTTGGTCCCTGCCCTCCTCTCTCCCTGCCTTCTCTCAGTGTTCCTGCCATAGTACTTCGTACATGTAACACCACACATTATAGTGACCTATTTCCATGCCATGGGAAGGCTGGGGTGCTGTGGCCTGGCCTAGCATTCGAAAGCGAGACTCTGGGGTGAGCCTGTTCCAGGGCAAAACCAGCTCTGCCACTTTTTATTCCTCTTTCCTTGGACCCGTGATGAGTAACCACTGTCAAATCTGGATTTTCTTGTCTGTAAATTGAAGTTAATACAGTAGATTCTCCGTTAACCGGCACCCATGCCTCATAAATGTAGTACTATTGCTTCGATGTTTGTGCCTGTTGCTTTGTTTAGAGTGCCCGTTAATGGAGAGTCTACTGTATTGCCTCGTTCAAAGGGTTATTTGGAGAATCAACTTAACAAAACACATGAAGCACTTAGCACAGATACTGGCCATTGGAAAACATTGCATCAAACACGAGCTTAGTGGCTGTATCTCCCAGCTGACAATGACCCCCAGGAGGGCATGCTTTCTCTCTACAGATCCCAGGTACCTGGAGTGGAGGAAATTCCCAGCATAGGTGTGTTACTGTGCTCATTCAGGAAAACCAAGCCTACAGCCTGAGGGGCTAAAAACAATGAGATAATAGGCTTCACTTTGGGGCTCAGGAAGAGCTTTTGGGCTTTGTTAAGTGCCCTCCTACTATCTGTCTATAGAAAGGCTTGGTTGTGTGAGCTTAGTAATGTGAAAAACAATCCAAAGGACCTTAAGAATCTCAATAGACCCACCTTTTCTTTAGAAATCATCCATAATAGTAACTGTCTAGGTTTGGCATTTTTTCATTCTTTATTTTTTATGTTGAATCCTGCTTACCAGGAGTCTTAAAGTTGATAACAAAAGAAGGCAGCTTCTTTATTAGCAACATTTGTATATGGTCATTAGTTATTTCATTTAGTTCCTCTGTCCACAGCAGAGGGGGATGCAATGGTTATTTGAGGATCTGATTAAGCAGCTTGAGTGACCAGGACAAGGAATTTAATAGTGGATGGATACAGTGCCTAAAATGACATTTTATCAAGTGACTTCACTGCTTATATTGGAAAATCTCTGCTCTCTTGTGTGCTATGAAGATAGGATTGACTGCTCATAAAGAATAAGTAGCTGAGACACATCAGGGAGTTACCTCACCCCCAAATGCCAGCATGGCTTGATTTGCTGATGCCAAAAATGAGGGCAATAGAGTTTACTTTCTCTAACATGTAAGTCCTTGTTGGAATTCTAATGTATTTGGCCATAGAAAAGGTATGATAGTAGTGTCCATTTATTGAATCTCTGATCTGACAGCTAGGGACATGTTCCGTCTTTTAACTATCCAAGCTGTCCTGTGAAGTAGGTATATCACCGTTGTGTAGACAAGGAAAATGGGGCTTAGAAGTGAAGTACCTTGTCCACATTTCTGGGCAAGATTAGAACTGAGAAGCAAACCCTGCTCCATTTGATTCTAAGCCTGTGCAGACTTCAGAAGTCAGGTCTCAAGTCAGCGGGGCTCTAAGATTTGCTTTTCCTCTGGATACGGTATGTTTGATACCAGTGTCTTCTAAATTTTGCACTGAAGGCGTGCCAAACTTCTTTTAGTGCCTCCAACATGCCATCAGACCAGATTTCTTTTCTAAAATTTGCTACTTTCTCCATTTTTGCTTTCAATCTTTCTCTATCTGGGTCACACTTTGGGGCCTCAGCCGAAAATGCCACTTTGAGGAATTTACTTGCTGACAGCTCAACACGATCCCCAGAAATTGTTGGATGGCCCCACTAGGTGCTGCCACAGTTACTTGGCATTACACATTGGAGTGGATCATACACCATAATTATGTCTTATGTAGTTGTGTGTGTTCTTCTTTACAATGTAAGTAGCATAAGGACTGAGTAGAAAACTATCTGATTTACTGTTCTACCTTCAGTGCCTGCAACTGGTAGTAGTTTAGCACATAATAATGGAATGGATAGCTAAATTTATAAATGAATCATTACAAACGTATAGAGTAGGAATGCATTGCAATAGGAGAGTGCTGATTTCCTATCTATTTTTCTACACCAAAGGCAAGTCTTGTCTTCTCCATAATTCTATGAGTACGGTATACCTAGACCAGCCCTGCCTGTGCACCGACATTACCATTTAGCAGTCTGGTTCACTTTAACAGTACTTCTGATTCTTAAATAAAAATAAGTTCTCTTCTCCATTTTTTCTTTCAGCTTTGACAACCAGGATCCAAGTTTCAAATATTTGGTTTTAAAATCTGAGCTATAGTTAAACCTAGGAAAGATAACTGTACCTACATTCTATGAGGCCAAAGCCTCCCCTAATCGCCCCCCCACCCCAACACACACATTTCCCCCCTGACTTTTGAAAGATTACTTCTTCTATTTTCTCATAGGTTCTGTTTGTCTCAATGAGACCCATAATCCTAGTTTACATGTGTTTACATCTGGATGCTTGGAAATCTGCCTGAAGTAGAAATTTCAGAACAAAGTGATCATTAACAGCATTGCAAGTATGGTTGATAATAGTTTTTTTCTTTTGTTTTTCTTCACGAATCAGACACCAAAGCCAAAATGCTTATCTGATTGAGAATGAAAGGGAAACAAATCCTCCCAAATAATCATAAAAAACCTTTTCATTTTTAGATGAAACAATTAAGGTGAGGTTTGACCTTCTCACTAATCAGAGGATTGGGTTCCCTGAACACAGACTTTGTGTTATTCTACTTAACCAAAGAGCAACTTGGGCATTTATCCAGAGTACTCCTCAAGGATCTAATATGTTAATAGAAAAAAAAAATCTTAGGAAATAACTTTACAAGCAAACAATTCATCCAATTGGAAACACATGGGATTAGTTTCTAATCCCTTTTCCTTGAAATCTCAGCTGCTGAAGCAAACAATATTTTTTTAAATCAGAATTTTTCAAAGAACAAACGATTGGTTACAATTCCAAGGGAGAATACCATTGGGTTTAATTAAAACAGCATACAGTATAAGTCCCACATGGACATTTTAGTATGTTTAATGCTGGTAAAGGTAAAGACATACTGTGTCCTGGGCTGTCCTTCCAGAGTCTCAGGCCTCTGTCATACCTCCACAGCCCTACTTACTCTCTGATGGATGTAGCTTTCTCTACCTGCTCTCTTCCTCGAAGCATTTTCCTTCATACACTTCAGTGTGAATGAATTATCTCTAGGCATGTACTAGGTGGTTAGTTCACCTTTTCTCACTGCTCTGTAACCTTGCTTATCACAATCATGAATGTGAAGGGCAAAAAAACACCCTCAACAGGGAGGAAAGGATTTAGCCAACTGGATATACCTAGACTCTTCAGTTTCTTCATGGCATCTATGTCCAAAGATTTGATGGGTTAGGTAATACACCGCCTGATGGTTTTGAATGCAGCCCGATACAAATCTGTAAACTTTCTCAAAATATTATGAAATTCTTTTTGTGACTTTTTTTTTTTTTAGCTCATCAGCTATTGTTAGTGTGGCCTAAGACAAGTCTTCTTCCAATGTGGCCCAGGGAAATCAAAGGGTTGGGTACCCCTGCCTTAAAACCAAGATAGGAAACTGAGAGGCAAGCTGATAACATGATAAAGCTCTACAACTCAAACAGTTTTGAATTTGAGAATCCCGATTTCCTGGAGATGATGTGAGGTAAGACAAGAAGAAAAACAATTCAATGACATGGTGTGAATATTTATCAAATGAGTGGAATGAGCCAGTCTAAAGAGTTGAGTACAAACGTACAAAGGAAGGTCCAAAAAGTTTGGACCTCTCCTGATGCCTGAGGAAGAACGATGGGAAATATACCAGATGGTTACTAATGACCAGACCTGGATGAGGTGCTGGAGGTTGGAGAGAAGGGTTTAGATTAGTCCATTTACATCCACGTAAAAAAAACAAATCCCATACATGTGCAAACACATACACCCAGGTATGCCCATACATGTACTCACACACAACTTTCAAATGATGGTCTACATTTAAGATTTGACTGAATAACTTCTGTATTAGTCAGTTATGAAGATAATTAAGACATGTTTCTCATTTATTATCAACTCTCAATTATCCATGAAAGAACAAGCTAAGGCAGGGACTCACAAAAACCTACAGAAAATCTTCAAACTTCACTTTGGACAATTTCAATTCTTTCCACCACCCACCCAGGCTTATTTCCGTACCTGCTAACAAGGAACTAAAGGGGCCTGATTTCTGCCCCCTCCCATGTCTCTTGCTTACCCTCTGCTAGAGTTGTGAAGAATAATGAAATGCCTCAAAAGCCAGGAATTTGAGAAAAAACGAAGAAGACATCTGAGTAAATCCCTGTAAGCAAACAACCCCCGCATCTTCGAATGGTACTCCTTGACTGGACACAAGTCAGTGAAGAAAAGGCTGTCCATATAGAAAGGAGAGATTTGAAAGAGAGGATGCTGTTACGACTGGTCACTTCCAAGGTGAACTGTTACGAGCAAGCATTCTCGTTAAGGAATTCTGTCTGGAAGATGCAGGGAGGTCAGCCATACTCCTACTTCCCTTTGCCATTGTGTAGCAGGATAACAAGCAGGTTGGTTCTGCATTCAGAAACCCTGAGATGGGAAACAAAAGCTGCACACATGAAACAATTTCATCACGTTGTCACTTGCCAACGGATTGCAGAAAGCTCTGGTTTGAGTTACAGAGATATCACTTTCTCCCCCTTTCAACTGGAGTCATTGAAAGGAGCACTTAGAAAAATATCTTTGGCACACTAGGGGACAACATTTTCAGGCTAGTTTGGCAAGGTCAAATGAACACTAATGAAAATGCATATTCCCTGGGTATGTGGGGAGGGATTTATGTCTGAAAAAGGACTTAATTATGTAGTATGGTGAGTCATTGAGCTTGTGCAAGCTATAAGGGATAGCATGTGGTGTTGGCTGAGCATATTTAGCTATACCCAAGAAATCAGTCTGCACCCCCTCCCAAAAGAGGGAGGTGGAGGAAAAATACAAAAGATACAAAAATACAAGAGACTTTTTAGACTACCATGTCAGCTGAGAGAAATAGCATAGGTTTCAACAAGAATGGAAGCATTGGGGGTCGGCAAAAACCCCAATACAAGCAGTAAAACACATGTAATTTATGAACCTTTTCTGCATTTTTAATTCCTATCCCTCTATCCTCTGTGGTGATCATTTTTATCTACCTTAACCTGGCTGCCCCTTTTTCATAAGTAGTAGAGAGCAAAGATTACCACCCCAACCTAGAAAACCTATTTGAAACAAGCAGGTCAATTCTCCCTGAATCCCAGAGCTCCAGTAATTATAACTCCCTTGCTCTCCAGACCAGTGGGTCATTGCCAGAATTCCTCTAAAAATCATTTTTTCCCCGCAAAAAGGATTATAAATTGAGAGGTATCCCTAAATAAAGGCCTAATTTAAAGTTAAATAGATACTGTTGCTCTCCTGTAATCCTGAGCAGCCACCTGACTAAGAAAAATTGATTTCCACCTTTACACTCTCTCCTAGTTGTTTCCTCTGTTGTGATGCTGTTTTTCCAGAAAGATTTTTACTTGGTTTGCTCCTCATTGTTCAGCTCTCAGTACAACTATCCCCTGCTCTAAAAGGTCTTCTGTACAACCCAATCTAAAACAACCCTGCATTCACATCTTTGTCACATAACCCGTATTTTCTTTATTCTAGTATCACTATCAGAAAATATTCATTTATTAATTTGTATATTTCTATTCCGTGTCCTACCTATAGAACATAGTCTCCATGAGGCCAGGGGCCAATTTCTACTTCTGCATCTTCAGCATCTAGGATAATACCTAGCAGGTCATAGGCATTCAAATAGTTGTTAAAGATTTATTTTTATTGTTTTTGACAGAGAGAGAGAGACAGAGAGACAGAGAGAGACAGAGAGGAGAGGGAGGGCCCAGAGCAGTCGCCCTAGTTGCATGTCATTAGTTTTCTACATAGTTTCATTCCACAGGTGGATGTGGGGCTGCACAGGGCAGGAACTAGCTGGAGGCCTCCCTCATGGGAGACATGCCCCTGAGAGCCGGGGGCCATCCACGTGGAAAGCATACCTGGGGTGGGAGCCGAACCGGGGGCCTTCCATATAGGAAGCTCACCTCAGTGAGAAGTGAACTGGGGCCACACTCCAGTTCAGCATATGGGTCCACATGGGCCAGGGCCAGGATTCAATCCTTGGACTCTGGGGCTACAAGATAAGTGCTCATCTGAGCCATCCCGGCATCCCCTAGTTGTTAATTAAAATAACGTGGAGGTGCTCATTATACACTAAACATGACTTTGTTTTATTTAATCCTGCCCCCAAACTGTGATATAGATACCATCACCATTTTACAGATAAAAGAGCTAAGGCTTAGAGACATGAAATAACTCTTGTAAATGGCAAAGCCACGGTAGAACCCTAGATGGTCTCTCTCTAGAATCCACACTCCCACTGCCACTCATTTTACTTATACGTTTCTTGAAGTCTGAGAATATATTAAAAAAAAAAGTAAAGACTTTCAGTTTCCAGGTCTACCCATAAGGAGCTTGGAAGTTCCTATTCCATCCCACCAATAAATAAAAAGTTGAACAGACTGAAAAATTGACTCTTTTTAGGGAGGATACGGGGCTAGCTGCTGTCTCTAAAACTGGAGGGACAGACAAGCAAATACAGGGAATCTCAGCTTACTGGAGCAGAGACTCCTAAGGGGCAACGGCCTTGGGTAGGAAAACCTGAACTGTAGTTGACTCATTGTTGGGGGCTCAATGTGGGCAACTCTGGAAGTTAACAAACTCCAAGGAGAGCCAGTCATGGGGAACGGGGGTGGGGTGGGGGTGGGAGCACAGTTTTGTGAGATTTACCTCGAGTTCAACTAGGTCCTCATAGGAAATATCAGAGATAAGGAACCATTTTGAAACACACTGGATCACTCCATTCTTAACAAGACCCACCTTCAGGATGAACTAGTTAATCAGAACCTAACTGACCTGAGGGAAGGGAAGTAAGGCCTCCTGTCAGCTCTAGCCCTCCTGTCCCAAATAAGGGGTGGGGGGGGGGGGCGAGAAAAACTGAGAAACACTTGTGAAGCTCAGAGCCCAGAGATGCAGGCTCACTAAAAGACTGAGACCTAATTATCAGGCTATAGAACACTTCTCCTCCCCCATCTTACCACCATTTAAAAGCCTATTTATAGCAGCTTCTTTTCCCACTACATTATACCCAGCTATCAAGACAAAATTATGAGGCAGACTAAAAGGCAAAGAGCACAATGTGAACAGGCAGAGCAAGCATCAGAACCTCTGGTGACAGGGATGTTAAAATGATCAGGCTGGGAATTTAAAACTATGACTAATATGCTAAGGCAGTGGTGTCCAATCTTTTGGCTTCTCTGGACCACACTGGAAGAAAAATAGTCTTGGGCCACACATCAAATACACTAACACTCATGATAGCTGATGAGCTAAGAAAAAAAATTGCAAAATATTCTTGTTTTAAGAAAGTTTAGGGAAAGACCGGATGGCTCAGCAGGTTAAGTGCTCGCTTTGAAGCCCCAAGGACAGCGGATCAAATCCCGGCTCTGGCCCAGGCGGACCCACATGCTGAATTGGGGTGTGCTTCTCGAACATGGTGAGGCCCCCAGTTCTGTTACAAAAAAAACAAAAACAAAACAAAACTTTCTTTTGGGGAATCCGGGATGGCTCAGTGGGTTAAGCGCTCACTTTGCAGCACTGGGGACTGAGGATCAAATCCAGGCCCGGGCCTGGGCGAACCCATATGCTGAACTGGGGAGTTCCCCCAGTTCAGTTCTCTCTCTGTCTCTGTATCGCTCTCTCTCTCTCTCTGTCAAAAAAAAAAAAAAAAAAGTTTATGAATTTGTGTTGGGCTGCATGCAACCATGGGCCACGGTTTGGACAAGCTTGTGCTAAGGCTACTAACAGATAAAGCATGTAAGAACAGGTGGGCCCTGTGAGCAGAGAGATGGAAATCCTAAGAGAAAAATAAAAAAGAAATGTTAGAGATTAAACAAACACTGTAACAGAAATAAAGGCTGCCTTTTATGAATTTATTGGTAGATTGGACAGTGCTGATGAAAGATCTCTGAGATAAAGGATGTAGCAATAGAATCCTTGAAAATTGAAAAGCAAAGACTTAAAAAGCAGAGCAGAATATCCACGGACTGCAAAACACCTATGAAAGAGGCAATAGATGGGAATACTGAGAAAAGAAGAAAGAGAGAAAGGAACATAAGAAATATTTGAAATAATGACAGAATTTCTCCAAATTAATGTCAGATACTAAACCGGGAGCCTAGAGAATCCCAAGTAGAATAAATTAAAAAAAAAAATTAACAAAAACAAAACCCACTATACCTTGACTGCATAAATTCAAAGATAAATAATTCTTAAGTCAAAGAAAAACAAAATTAAACCAATTTCTTGCCTGCAGGACTTCTCAGAACATTTAATATGCTAATATACCCCACCTCCCTAACTGGCCAAGATGAAAACGTAAAACTCTAACTTTTTTTATTTTTTTTTAAGTACTGACTCTTCTTTCTCATGGAAATTCTCTTGACATTACTTTGTGTGCTGCCCTGAAGTTTCTGTGGGAACGGTTTTTATATTCAGTCAGTGTCCTTAAAAGCACCTACATATATCAGAACTGTATATCCACCACTATTCATTTATTTAACAAATGTGTTTTGAATGCCTTTATGCACCAGGCACTTTTCTAAAAGCTGTGAGATAATATATCAGTAAATAAAACAAAAATTTCTGCCCCTTTGAGTTACATTCTAGAGAGGAAGGAGACAGATAATAAACAATAAGGTTAATAAATAAGTCCATTCTATCTGACAGTAAATGGTGATGTGTAACACTATGGAAATAAGAGAGATGTGCAAAAGGGTGGGAGGGATGTGAAAGAAGGGCGACCTGGAATGTCACTAAAGGCGGAGGGAGATGGAAAGATAGGTTTGCAATGTGAAATAGGTGGTAAAAGTGGGCTTCTTTGAGAAGGTGGCATTTGGGCAAAAAGTTGAAGGAGATAAGAAAATTAGCCTCATGGATATCTGAGGAAAGAGCATTTCAGAAAGAAGAAATTTCCAATGCAAAGGCTCCAAGAAGCTGCCACGGTGTTTTTAAGAAGCATCAAGGAGACTAGCATACCTGGATAAATACAGACAGATCCACACCTTGACACTTCATAATGCAACTGTTGAAAGCCCAAGCTGAAGACAAAAATCTTGAAAGCAGAAAGAAACAAGCAACCCATCTTATATCGGCAAGCATCAATACACTTAAGGCAGTAGAATGACATATTAAGAATGCAGGAAAAAAATATTGTCAGACAGAATTCTGTATCTAACAAAATGATTCTTCACAAATGCAGGCAAAATGAAGACATTTCCAGATAAACAAAGACTGGGTAAATTTGTTGCTAGCATATCTGTCTTATGAGACATATTGAAGGAGGAAATCCTTTAGGAAAAGACACCAGAAGACAACACAAATCCACAGGAGCAAATGAAGAGGACTGCAAATAATATTTAGGTTAATTTAAGAATTCCATAAGTACAACTTCTCAACTTATAAAAAAGATATAAGATTGTATGGAATAAATATATTAACAGTATATTGTTGTGTGATAGATTATATAGATTTAATATACATGACAACAACAGTACAATGAGGGGAAGAGGAAATGGAATTATAGAGAAGCAAAGTTTCTGTATTTTCCAGAATCGAATTAGTATTAATCTGTAAAAGGCTGTGATCAATCAAAATGCATGTTGCAATCCCTAGAGCAGCCGCTAAGAAAATAACACCAAAGCAGTAAATGCACAGATTTACAATGTCACACTAAAAACAGTTTTTCAATCCAAAGAAGGCAGTCAAGGAGGAACAGATAGTCAAGAAAGACAGGAGACATATAGAAAATCTCAGGCAGGTCTTGGGTAAAGTTTCTATTCTGTTTGCCTTTGTGAGATTGTAGTAGAAGGAACTGAAGATCTGTAACAAACAGGATGGTCTGTCTATATAATTGTGGACCCAAGGCAAAAATGAAAATTCAGGGAACCTTGTTCAAAAAGTATTAAGCATTTCAAAAATGGTGACAGCTGATCATTTGACAAGCAAAGGGCCTTTTTGAGCACAGAGCCTTGTGTAACTGCACAAGCTGCTCTTCTGTGACACTGGCTCTAATAACAAGAAGTCATCATATCCCATTTATCCCTGTTTCAGTCAACCTCCTTTGGGGATCTAATGCCTTCTATTCTAGTCTCTCCCTGTTGTCTTCTTTCCCATCCTTGTATCCCAAATCTCCAGCATTTGAGAAGCCTTCATCTGTCACAATTAGTCCAAGAGATCAGATCCCAGCTGTCATATCAACATGAAAGCAGCTATGATTACACTTGGCTGCAGATTGTTTTGCATTAAAACCTATAATCCCCTTATTTCCTCTTAACTTTCTGGTTTTTAGGGGCAGTTGTTCTTATAAGACAGCGTGGAGGTCTCAGAGAAGACATCACTCTCTAAGTAGTGGATATTTATGAATTTATTGGACAATGTTTAATACATACGAAAGCCAAGAAGGGTCTGCGTGGGATTGTGCTGGGGTGAGCTGGTCTGCTTGTTAGAGTGGTCATTACTTCTTGGTCCAGCTGTGAGGTCCAGTGATCTCATCACATCTTCATAATTAGACTTTATGACTACCATGGAAAGAATTGACTGGAATGCAGTTCACTAGTGTCAAGTACACTTGAAAGCACTCTGTGACATCATGGCCCTAAATCATGCAGGCCAATTCTCTCTGGGCTTTGACAGGCACCGTATTTTTCTGTGTATAAGACATTACTTTTGTCTAAGACTATTAGACCAAATTTTGCAGGTAGTCTTATATGCAGGAGTAACGGGTTGAGAGTGTTTCTTAATATTGGGTTAGAAAAGTAGAGGCCGTCTTATACATGGGGACGTCTTATACACGGAAAAATATGGCAATTTTACCTGATTAAGGTTTGTGATAAGTTGTGAGGTGATCTCCTATGAGGCAGCTGTCTTACTTGCTGTGCTGAAAACAAAAAGGTGAATATAGTAATGAATATGAAACAGTCAAAGTTGTCATCCATCTGTATTACAAATCTTTTTTTTATTATTATTATTTTTATTTTTATTTGTTGTTAAATTTATTGGGGTGCCATTAATTGATATCAATGACATTGTTTCCAGGTGTACAATTCTACATTACATTGCCTATACATCGCATTGTATGCTCACCACCCAGAATCAGCTCACTATCTATCACTGTATGTTTGATTCCCCCTCCCTTCTCCCCCCACCCATCTCTCCCACCCACCTCCCCCCTTACCCACAGGTAACCACTAATGTATTACAAATCTTATAGTTACAAGTCAGAGAAAATCTGGCTAAAAACTGGCTTAATCACAAAAGGGAATTAATTTAGACTCTCATGTTGCTGATGAATCCAGAAATTATCTAAGCTTTGAAGTAAGTCTTGATTAAGTGGCTCTGCTATGTCATGAGAAACTTCCATCTTTTTTCTTGGTCCTCTTTGGTAATTTACTTTATCCTATGGCTCAATTCCATCATGGTTCCAGAATGATTTCCTGCACTTTCTGTCTTTCTTGTTTTACATAAATCCCCAGCAAGGAGAGAGAATACCTTTGTACAGTATTTTGAGCCAGGAGCATTTTCCCCATAAGTCGCAGCAAATATGTCCTTGTTTCTCGCTGCCTGAACCAAATCTTCTGATATGAACTAATCGCTGTGGCCAGGCCATTGGGAGGTGCTGGTTGGCTTCTAGAGTTCTCTCTGAGAGCTGAGAATGGGCTGTATGTCCTCCAAGCACGTGGGCTGCATCCTAGAAGTACTGTTACTAGATGCAGGGAGCATCCTATGTGCTGAGAGGATTAAACCAGCAAAAGCCCACTGTCTCCACCCATGGGACCCCCTGACTATTGTGAAGTCAGTAGCCACCAAGCCCTGAACTCCCTCCTATGTGACTGTTAGAGCCCAGGATGTTGAAGAAAGCTGAGAGGAAGTGCTGAGAACACTGGGCTGCCTCCTACCATCTAGCTTGCTCCAACATGTGAGTAACACCAACGCAAATGAAAAGCCATCGAATGTGCCCAGTGTGAATATCATCCTGGCACGGAACTAGGAGGTAGCGTCCTGGAGAAGTGTTTATTTTTGGATGCAGAAAAGGTAAGGGGCGCTTTCATTGACATTTTTGGCTACCCAGTACTAATAATAACCCTCAACATTGTGCACACATAGGAAAGATACACAGAAGAGCAGGAACTGCAAAGATTTAACCTTCACTGCCAGTGGGATGTAGGAGTGAATTGCTATTAAGAGATTTCTTTATTCCACTGACATTTCCCAGTGTCTACTATGTACTTGGTCCTGACCTAGGCACTGTGGGAGATAGGTATGGTTCAGCATAGTGTCTCAGGACACAGGCTTTGGAATCTTTCAGGCCTAAAAATGAATTCCAACTCTGTCCCTCAGCCTCCTCTAAGGCGCAGTTGCCTCCTGTGTACAGTCAGGATGTACCCACTTGAAGCAGATGTGAATATTAAATGACAAAATGAAACAGACTGAAGCACTCACCCAAGTGGCTGGCACATTTATATTCACAAGAAATGGTAAACATCTTAATCGCAGCTATTATTTTTGTTATTAGTTGTTGTTGTACTTGAAAGACTAGTAAGGCATAGTTTCTGTCCCTTAGATGTCTGTGTAGAAGAGGAGACATGAACTGTGTACGGGTAACGAATGTTGAGAGAGGAGTAGAGATAAAATGTATAGAACTTTTCAGGAAGATGAACTTTCTTCTCTGTTTTGGGAGCTGAGAAGCCTCGGTGATAGACATTTTACACAAGCGAGTGGAATTGTATAAGGGTGACATCTTTGGGGTCTTTTCTCTATGTCTTTTCAAGAAATCAAATCTTCAGTGTCACTACAAAGGCAGTAAGAGAAAGCTACACGAGTAACAGTGACATGTGCATAAGAGTACATTCTCTCCAGAGAGCACGTTGCGGGATGTGGGCACCACTCTGTCTTGTCTCACATGGGACATGGAGATTGTTGTGGCTTGTCCACGTGGCAAAAGGAGTAGCTGCTTGATTCATAGCTTAGTTGGGGCTATTAGATTATACTCCCAGAGGCATTCGATAATCTGTTTAACTGAGCGCAGTCATTTGTCTTGTTTGCTGACTACTTAGCAGATGGATTTGCGATTTTGGTAATTACTATATGAACGTTAATAGGACATGATATCTTTTATTAATTAGTAATTCATGTGGTTTATTTTTCAAAATAGCGAAGACTAGATGACTGACAAATATTGAGTCACAAGGATTAGTTTTGCACAATTAGCATTTGGAGGTTATTCATTCTGGAATGGCTTTCCTCTCTCAGATGTTTTTGTGTTTTGTTTTTTGTTTTTAACTCAGGGACAAAGACCAGAGCCCTTGTGTTGTATGTACTCTGCCCCTGAGAAAAGGCTCATTTGGTCTGCTCAGCCAGAGACCACGTAAGCTAGAGCAGTGTTCATTTACACATTTTCCATTTACTGGTACTTCTCTTCAAAGAGGTTTTGGTGTTCAAAGGATAAAATCCTTTCAGAGAATCTAAGTAATGCCTGAAGAATAATTTTCTAATAGAATTAAATGAGATTTGGACCTGTTTTGTGGAAGTAGGTGGGTATAGCCCTCCCCCCAACACACACACACACACACACACACACACACACACACACAGTATAATAATACCCTCCACACACGCAGACACCAGCGAGCCATCGTGAAAAACACCCTCCTACTCGGGCCTGGCAGTCATGCAGTTCTGTAGCGAGGAACAGGCTCTCTCCTGGGGTAAGGCAGGGAAAGTACTTCTGCACGAAGCAGTCGGGCAGTGTGTTGTTCCTGGCCTCCCCAAAGAACTCATTTAACTACTCCTAGGAGGGTCCAGTTTCCTTTAAAGATCCAGATGCCTGCGGCGCTTTGAACTGCCGGTGCATCCCATTGTTGACAGCTTCAACAAGCATTTCTTGAGCGCCCACTGTGTGCCTCACACTGTCTCGGGCCTGGTGAAGGCTTCTCATGCCCGGCGAAAGCAGCCGGTACCAGGAGGGGTTCACGACCCATGGTGCTGGTGATTACAAGGGCAGGCGTGACACCGACTTGCTTTGGCGATGAACTGAAACTAGCAGATAGGCTCAGAGGAAGACACTGCTCATTTCTCTGTCCAACTACCTTTTCAGGAACTCAAAGAATCCTAATAATGATTATAACTTTCATTTATTAAGTGCTCATTATGTGCCACACATTATGCTAAGCATTTTACATATGTTTTTTCACTTGCTCCTCACAAAAATTTTTTTTGCCAATTATTAATACTTATATTAATAAGCTCCTTGTATAGATGAGCAAACTCATGACTAAGATGTTCAGTAATGTATCACAGACCCCATGGCTGTTACGTGGCAGAGCTTTGTCAGGGGCTGCCATTATGTACAAAGCGAACTAACTTAATTTTGAAAATCTGTGTTTGGTTCAATGCCTTTTGTGTGTGACTTATTACAAACCACACAATTGGAAGAATGAGCTTTTCTCCGAGTTGCTACTGACATTGGTCAACAAATGAAACATTGGGCTTCTCACCTGACAACAGAGCAAGAATCTGGAGATGTTGACTGTCCAGGGAGACACCTTTGCCAACTGTGTTCAGTTGGGACAGGTGAAACTTTCAGTGACACCTCAGTACAAGTGTGCAGACTCCTTCGGCTGGTGCCCCACAGACGTGGGCGTGGGTATGGATGACTTGCTGTGTGTCTCAGCTGAGTGGTCTGCGGCTCTGGCTGTGTCTTTGTTGCCTGGGCAACCTCTCTCAAAATGTGAGAAACTCGCTTTCTCTTTTTTCCCTGTTGATCTGTGGAGAGGACTGAAAGATGTAGCTATAAGCTACCTGTTATTCACTACCACCTATAGCTGAGAGACAGAAGCCACGTTTTGGGGAACCACACCATATTGGCCAGGGTACAGCAAGATTCAAAGTCACCCAGCTTGTCTTGTGTAGCCCCGAAATCAGATGGGAGAAAGAGCACCTCCCTGAACCCCAACAGCTTTTCAACTCCATTGTTCTCTAGGATAAATATTCTATAGTAATTGTCTTCACTTTTCCTGTTAAAGCTGGAGGAAACATTGAGAAGGCCATGCTATAGAGTGATTGAGAACCTGGATAAGGAAATTAGTCTTGGGTTCAAAGCTTGGCTTTGCCATTTGCTGTGTGTCTTTGGGCAAGTTATTTAATCCCTCTTAACCTGTTTCTTCATCTATGACATGGAAATGCCCACCTTTAGATTTTCATATAATTAATTTCCATCTATGGATTTCACATATAATTGATTTCTATTCATTTATTCAGGGTCTATTCATGTGGCAGGACTTCAGCTGGTTGCTAGGGACACAACTGTGAATCAGAAGGCCCAAAAGTCGTCACAAAGGTTAAATCTGGCAGGAAAGGTATATATATCTAGCTTGTTGCTACAGGTATAGAGTTACAAAGGAGGACATAGGATGAATCATGGGAAGCAAATAACAAGGGAGAAATTGGAGACAAGCCTCCCCAAGAAAAAGATATTAAAGATTCAAAGGAAAGTTCAAGTCAGCCAGATGAAGAGTAGAAGAAATGTGGTTGTAAGAGGACATATTTAAAGGCCCATAGAAACAGGCAGAACCAAGTGTCTGGGTATAGATGAGACCAGACCATTCAAGAGAGGTGTAGAATAGTCAGAGATGAAGTTGAGAGAGAGGCAACGGTTGCTTAGAGTTTTATTTTTATTTTTATTTTATTTATTTATTTATTTTTTATTTTTGAACTGAACTGGAGGCCTCACCGCATTCGGGAAGCACACCCCAGTTCTGCATGTGGGTCCACCTGGGCCAGAGCCCGGATTCGATCCTCGGTCCTCGGGGCTTCAAAGTGAGTGCTTAACCTGCTGAGCCATCCCTGCTTTCCCTACTTGGAGTTTTAGAGGGTCTCATAAACTCTGTTAAGACATTTGCACTGTATCCTAGAGGCAATGAGGAATCCTTAATGGGCTGAAAGGGAGTCAAGTGTGGAGGAGTTGTGGAAACTGACTAAAATGATATGCACAAAGGCTTAGCATTGTGTTAGTACCAAGTCACCACTTAATAATAGTAGGTGCTGTCAGCATCATCGTCTTTGACTTCTCGCTCTTAGGATTAATGACTTTAGTTAAAAGACACAAATCCTGCCATGTAGACAGAGAGACTTGGGAGTAATTTGTCATGGAGCATATGTCATTCTGAAAGGCCAGTGAAACCATTCTCAACAACACGCAGAAGACGTGGGAAGCCCCGCAGCGAATTTCGCTTCATGTGTGCTTTTCCTCCTGTTTTTCCATTCTTCCATGTTTCTGCCTCCTCAGTAAAATTCACATGCTTCTTAAGCAGTGAAGTCACCATTCTTTCTGGCAGCTCTGTCATTTTCATAATGGTTTCTTTGCCAGAGCCCAAATACAAAAATGCAGGTGGACCAGGTTATGTGTTCTCAAGTAAAGGCGGGGAGGGGGTGGCATTCTAATGCACAGAGTTTGAAAGAGCGCCTGTGAAAAGCACAAGTAGGTTGCAAAATGACATGAATTCGTATGTGTTTGAGATGAAGAACCTCTGTTTTGATTGAGGGGAGATGTCACATTGCTTGGCACTTTACTATTAAACAATCTGTGTCTCCAGGTAGCAAATACAAGGGCTGGTCAAGAAATGTGTGTATGAAGGGGAAGAAAGGTAAAGAAAACCTATTTATTGTTTTCTCTTTTCAGTATATTCCCCTTTAACTCTTAATATACTTTTCAGATCTTTCATTGAGTTTATACCCTTGAAAAAATGTTTTGCTTTTGCCTTCAAAATCACAGCTTTAACCTCTGTTATTCTGTAAATTTCTTGCTTTTTTTTCAGATTTGGGAACAAATAATAAGCAGACAGAGCCAGCTCTAGACTGCAGGGAGGGTGGTTTAATATTTGGAAGCCACAGTTGTAAAGAGTAGCCAACGCAGCATTGCTTTTGTTCATGGGCACATTGTCATGCAAAAGTGGCATCCCTTTGGTCCATTTTCCTCTTCTCTTCTCCTTCACAGATTCTTTTAACTATTTCAGCAGATTGGACTAGTACCCTGCAGTTATTATGACACCCTATCCTTGTAATTGATCAGCAGGATGCCCTCTATGTCCCAAAAAGCAGTAGCCATGACGTTTCCAGCAGATTGCGACACCTTGAACTTCTTAGGGGGTGGTGTGCCCTTTTCATGTCACTGCATGGACTCCTGCTTTGATTCAGGCTCATAATGATGAACCCAAGTTTCATCTCCAGTGACAATCCAGTTTAAAACGTCATCTTTGTTGTCTCAGCAGAGGTCCAAAAACAGCCGTGAACACTTGATGCGCTGTTATTTTGGGAGCAGCATGAACATTCTCAGTGCCCAACCTCCACTGACTTTAGACATCCTTAGGTGCTGATGGAGATTATTCAAAATGGTTGTAGGTGCTACTCCAACCATTTCTGCAAGCTGCTTTTTATTCTATCTGGCATCTTCCACTACAGGTTTTCAATTTTTTTGACAGTGTCTGAGGAAGTGGTCTTAATAGGGTGTCCTGGATGGAGGTCATCTTCAAATCAACTTGTAAACTATGGCTTTCCCAGGACAACAGTCCACGTAAATTGCTAACATCCCTTCCAAAGTGGTTTGAGATGTTTTCCTTTGTTTTGTGAGGAACTTAATAATGGCACAAAATTCCATTTTACCCTTACTTGGGGTTTTCTTCACATTTGATGTGCTTATTTGGCAATATCTGAAAGAACAAGGATGCAAGTAGGCTAAAATTTGACACAAACAGTCACTAGTACTCCCACCTCTCTGATAAACCACCCCTCAGTGCTCAGTACAAGGTGAAGAAAGAAGAACCCAACAGTTCTAGGTTCATTAGGCTGTTCATTTTTCTTCTCTGCTCTTGCTATATCTGGGTTATGGATTGGGCTAAAGGATTGAAGTAGTTGAAAGTGGCAGTCACTGTATTAGTGACCATATGGACTGGAAGCCAAGAGACAGATTATTTATTTGTAACCTTCTTATTTAATAAAACAATGTGAAAGAGCCAAGTTAATTAGTTTCTGAAACCAACTCTGCCATTAACTGTATGACCTTGGGAATAACTTTGAACCTCTCTATAAATAAGGATTCTTATCTATAAATTAAGTTTCTTAATTGCATGTAGAATAATTGATAGACACTGATGAGTAGAACACAAATTTTTTGGCTCCAAAGAATGTCATACAAGGAATGACTCTACCCTGAGGCACAAACAGGCACTCAGTGAGAAAAAACACAAACCCAGATAAGGACAGTTCAAGAGAGTATATAGCTCAAAGAATGGCAATAGAAAAAGGAAGTCTGTACAGTTTAACTGTGTGACATGGGCTTATAATAGATAAATGTGGCTTAGATTACTGGCTCTGTCACATACTAGTGGCATGCGTTCATTCACTAATTGCAAAGATCTTAGATGCCAATCATATCTCAGATATTAAGTTTGGCTATAGGGTTACAACAGCATCCAAGACAGAGAAAGAGGCATGAAAGGAAATGATTTGTTTTATTGCTCTGTTACTCTTTGCCAAGTGTGCATTTTTGTAACCATTTGATTAACTACATATATGATGAGGCTGTGCTATACCCTCAGAGAGATGGAACATTCTCTGAATGGTCAGAAAAAGAGCTAACATCTGGTTAGAATTTCCTTTTGTATTCTTCTGGGCCAGAAAGAATTTGAATAACTCAAATACCTTTTGAAAATATTGACGCTTTACATCTTTTTGTTGTTGTTGTTGTTGTGGATAATGTGGTGTTTATAATAGATATCTGAGTACCAACTCTGGGCCAGATTCTGTAGCAACCACCTCAAAGTGAATCAAGTTATTAATTGCCTTTAGCGATGTGATACTAACACGCCGCCTTCAAGGAGTTTTCGATGGGGGAACATGCCTGGCCTCAGTGAAAGTCATGCATCTGATACGTCCGGTTTCTAAAAGTAGGACTTTGCCACCATTCCGGAAAGGATGAGAGGCATTTGGGGTAGTGAGGTGTAAGTTTTCTTAGAAGAATTTGGTTGCAAAATGGAATGAGGAGAGAATGATGTAGCAACAGTGTAGAGATGGGGGTTTCCTTTGTTTTTATTTTTGTTGATGATTTTTAAGTATTCACAAGGAATAGACAAGCACAAGAATTTGAGCAGAAGGGAAGGAGCCAATGGCAGTTGATTTTTGTGATAGTGGCTCAAAATATAGAACACTATATGGACCAAACAAAATGGTATCCTGGCAGGGGAGGAAGGAAGTTAATCCATGAGTCAGTCATTAAAAAGGTAATGATTAGAGCAGATTCCTTCTCTAAGTCTGTTCCTGAACCTGACAGCTAAACTCAGGGTAAAACCATATCAGCTTCATTATAGATGAGCCTGAATGCCTAGGTTGCTAAAATTTCACATATTAGTGGAAAAAATAATATTGGGGGTGGGGTTTGTATATTATGTGCATTGTAAGTGTGTAGAGAAGGTGATTTCTTTAGATTGACGGGGGATGAGGGGGAGGAGGTAAATGAATGAGAGAGCTAGGTATGCAAAGAGCTATGGGAAGCATGTTTTCAATGAAATGCCAGAGTAATTTGGATTTTATGCTAAGCACGAAGGGAAGGCACTGGATGAGTTTTAACTAGAATGGCATGAGCTGATTCAGATTCTTTAAATATGTTTTTCTCTAGTTAGTTGGCAGAGTATAGATTTCAAGGCACAAAGGTGGAAGCAGGAAAAGTGATGGTGATGGTGGCTTGAACCAGAGTAGTGGCAGCGAAAATAGATAGGGACTCATTTGAAAGCTATGTAGAAGGTAGGATTCGCTGATAAAATGGATACCAATGGAAAAAAAGTAAAGAGGAAAACAAGTCTTTGGAGTTTAGTTTTAGAATGTGTGCATTTTAACTGGGACATCCAGATGAAAATGGCCTTTGCAGAGGCCACTTTGGATTCTAATACCGAGAACAGTGGACTAGCCAGGAAGATACTTTTGAGCTAGAGAAGGACTTTAAGTATCTGGGCCCCAAACCATGCCACACAAGCCATGCCAGCTCCTACTACTTCTCTTTGGAGCCCCCCTTTGGGATAGCAAACCTGCTTTCTGCATCATCATGTAGACAAAGAAGAGGACTTTATTCAGAAAACCCAACCCTGTAATATGTATTCATAGCACATGACCTTTATCCTTTGCCAGTGTCTTCATCCACTGGTGTTTCATCCTTAAACTAGGGCTAACCTGGCCAGTAACATGTATTTGCAACAACCACAGCTTTAACCCTTTGGATGCCAGATACAAAATACTGTAGTTTTGATCTGCAGTTAGGAAGCCACATATGCAGACAGCTGAGTTAAGTTACACACTAATTTTTTTTACTTTTTTTATATTTTTATTTATTTATTTTTAATTGTTACATTTATTGGGATGACATTGGCTGGTAACAGTTACATAGGTTCCAGGTATACAATTCTACATTACATTGTCTGTGTATTGCATTATGTGCTCATCACCCAGAATCCGCTCTCTCTCCATCACCATATATCTGGTGCCCCCTCCCACCTTCCCCCAACCCTCGCTCCCCCACCCACCTCCCCCCTTACCCTCAGGTAACCACCAAACTATTGACTGTGTTCATGAGTTTTTATTTCTTTGTTACTTTCAGTTTTATATGCCACCTGTAAGTGAGGTCAAATGTTTCTTAATTCTTTCAGTCTGACTTACTTCGCTTAATACCGTAAGATGATTTTAAGGTCCGTCCATGTTGTCACAAATGGCTGTATTTCATCTTTTCTGATCGCTGAGTAGTATTCCATTTTGTAAATTGACTGTGTGGTAGATAGATGCCCCTAACTTCCACATTGTTCAAGGGTTGGCTGTACTTTGTTTAGCAGTTTGTACCATGAAATTATATTTGGAGATAGTTGTGAACACATCCCAAAGTTGGAGACTACCAGATATGAGAAATGGTGCCCAGGAAAATGTACAGATCATTAACTTTTGGCTGTGACCTTTATACAGGTTGTAATAAGGTACCAGATTGCCATCCAGTGGAACAGTTGTGTCAGCTGCCACCATGTTAACCACTGCTTCCCAGAGGAGCCCAGGGGTGCTCTGAGCCCGTTACACAAGCTTAACAAATAAAAACCATGAGGCTTCCTCTGCATTTTATCTTGCGCATGATAAGAGGCCCTCTTTAGGGGAAAGAGAAAATACACGGCAATAAATCTTGAAGAGTATTGTAGCATTCAAAATGTCAATATTGGTCTGAGATGATTGCATCATTTTCTGAAATAATGATTTGTGTGAGGAATGTCATGAATTATAATTAATTTACATATGTATTAAAGCCCATTTTCAAAGAAACCCTCTTTCAAACATTGGAAATTAAATATTTATCCTTGTTGTGATTTCATATATACATAGTTAATATGGCCTCTCACAGCCACCTGCTCTCCACCCAATGTCATTTTCTCTGCTGAATCCTTACATAACCCATAGCATTGGAGTGAGGTTGGCCCCAACTGAAAATCCTACCAAAGACCAGATAAGTGGAGGGTGGGAAGCATGAGCTGCTGGTCATTCCATTTCAGGAGAACACGGGAGGTAAATGAGGCGTCAGTGGTCTCATGGCTTTTAAGGATCTCTCCGTCTAGTTTAATTCATTAAAGAATTTGAGAGTTTAGCTCAGGGGTGTCCAACCTTTTGGCTTCCTTGGGCCACATTAGAAGAATTGTCTTGGGCCACACATAAAATACACTAACATTAATGGTAGCTGATGAGTTTAAAAAAAAGCACAAAACTTAATGTTTTAACAAAGTTTACAAATTTATGTTGGGCCACATTCAAAGTCACCCTGGACCACATGCAGAGCTGGGTTGCGGGTTGGACAAGCTTGGCTTAGCTTTCAGTCCTTTAACTCGAATCACTGAGTGGTCACCAAAATATATGTATTGTATTTATTTGAGATTATGGCCACGTTCCTCAAATTCTCCATGTCTCAGTTCAATTTCAAAACAGATAATCATATTCGTCAAGTACTATGTCCTGTGGGTGGTCTTGGGTAAAGGACAATAGGAGACTGAGAGGCAGAGAGAGTTGTTCTAATGCAACAGATTTAGAAAAAATCTTTGAAAACCAGGAACTCAGAAAATAGAGAGGCCTAGGATGCAAAGAGGAGTTCAGTCTTCCTGAAAATGTATATTGGCCTTTTTCTTTTCGTTCTCTACTAAGCAGAGATCTCCATTCAATGTTTCTGCCTTGGGGATAGGGTCATTTGAAATTTGGGCAAAAATGACTAGTCACTCTAATCGGGAGACAGTAAACGCCAAGGATTCCTCTCAAACACAGGTCCCCTCCTCCTGGCCATGAAGAATACCTTTTCCAAAATACCAATCCTTCTTTGCTTCTTCTGTCTCTCACCATCCTAAATAATGATAACAAGACAAGCATTTATTTGGCACTGTTTTTGTTTTAAGCACTTGGTTTTCTCTATGCTTCTGAACTCACAGCAGATAAGACCCTTTTAGCCAAATATAAACCCAGTCTTACTTCCTAAACCTCTTACCCTCATGAGCAGACCACTGCATTTTTAGGATGGCCTGAAATGAAGCAGTAGGCAGGTATCTGACAGCAGAGCTGAGCATGTGGTATTTTTAGCAACATTTTCTGCATGTGATGTGATCATTTCTTGGACACAAATGGCATTTAAACATATCAGTATAAAAGGGCTGTCCAGAAAAAAAACAGCCATAAATGCTTCTATTTTTCATATTACATGGCTGGATACTTTCCAGCCCTCATATAATCCCCAAAAGAACATAGGACCTGTCTATCTTTTTTCTTATGATATGTCCATTTCCAAGGCAGTACTTGGCACATTGGAAGGACTTATTAAGTGTTTGTTATGAATGAATAAGTGACTGAATGAATGAATGAACAAATGAACAGTTGAAAGAACAAAAGAGACTGTCATCTCTTTGCAAATGTGCAAAATGCCTTGACATCCTTTCTCTGTCATTTCCCTCAGTCACTGAGAATATTGCTTTTCTCCCTCCAGTCTTCAAGTGTATAGCTCCTACTCGTTCTTCATGTGTTAGTTCAATAAGTCATATC
>PVKE010003044.1:52326-76101 GCA_004027555.1 Craseonycteris thonglongyai | reverse complement strand
TCTTCAGTGCATAGTTATTTCTATTTTACTTTTTGACAGATAGAGAGAGAGACAGAGACAGAGACAGTTAGAGAACCAAACTGTGGGAACTCCCCAGTTCAGCATGTGGGTCCTGCCTGGGCCGGAGCCGGGATTCGATCCTCGGTCCTCATGGCCTCAAAGCGAGCGCTCAACCCGCTGAGCCGTCCCGGCCTTCCCCGCCCCTCACCTCTTGATGGAAGGAGTAGCCAAGAAATGTGAATCTACCGCAGTACCAGTATATTCGCACTTTATAGAAGAAGATACCAATCCAGAGAAGTTAGGGGACTTGCCCAAGATCCTGTAGCTAGTAGTTTGTAAGTGTCAGAGCCAAGATTTGAGCCTAGGTAGTCTGGCTCCAGAGTCTATGCCCTTAGCTACCACAATAAACAGAGAGATGAGAACCTGGGTGGGGTAGGAAGGAGCTGTGGTTTCAGCTTTTGTCCAGGGAGAAGAAATGGGCCTCTTTCCTCGGATTCCTCTTTGTCCTGGAATGGGATCCTCACAGAGGCACTTCTCCATCTGAGAGTATGCCTCTCTGCTTGGGCCTAGGCCCTGATACTCAAGTCTGAGACTCAAGAGTAAATGGCAACAGCTCTGTGTGACCACTAGGATGGGCTTCCTCTCGGCATGTCTTTTTTACCCATCTGAGCAGTGAGAGGTTTTAGCCTGATCTCAGGAGTCCTTTCCAGGGCTGATACTGCAGTTCCTTCTCTGAGCTCCTGTTCCTCTTGCTGTCATAGCTCTGAGCTCCCTGGGCTGTGAGACCAGGAACCCCTCCAAGGCAGGGCCCAGGTCTGACTCATCTTGGGGCCCCCAAATCATGTGGAGCAGGGTGTTCTTGGGTGAGCCATATGGAGGCCTGGGGAAAGTCCACATTAAGCCTGGCCCCTCTGTTCTCACCACCCAGCTCCGAGCCCCCAGCACCGGATCCTGTTGGACTTTCTTTTCTTGGACACGGAGTGCACCTATGACTACTTGTTCGTGTATGACGGTGACTCCCCTCGTGCACCCCTACTTGCCAGTCTGAGTGGGAGCACCCGGCCCCCACCCATCGAGGCTTCCTCAGGCAAGGTTGGTGGGGCTGGGGCTGTGTGGGAGGATCTCTATGCAGTGTGGGGGTGAGGAGGTGGATGGATATACACAGGGAGGGACAGAAAAACAGCAGGAGGGACTTGACATCAGGGACAAGAAAGGTAGAGAGACACAAAGAAAGGAGGTGGTGATCCCCAGGGTAGGGGTGGGGCAGGAGTGGATCACCTCCCAGTCCAGTCCTGGAACCCTGCTCACCTATACCTACAGATGCTGCTGCACCTCTTCAGTGATGCCAACTACAACCTGCTGGGCTTCAACGCCTCCTTCCACTTCTCCCTGTGCCCAGGGGGCTGCCGCAGCCATGGCCAGTGCCAGCCCCCAGGGGTGTGTGCCTGCGAGCCAGGCTGGGGGGGCCCTGACTGTAGCCTGCAGGAGTGCTCAGCCTACTGTGGTAGTCATGGCACCTGTGCCTCGGTGAGCCTGCTCCAACTGTTTGCTCTTGGGGATCTGAGCTGTGACCATACCCGCTGCTCCTATCTCCTGGATCTGACTCTGCCCCTGCCTGAAGCTCCTCCCACCATCCTACCCTCTGCCTTGACACTGACCCCACCAGGGACCCCGCTCTCACCCATAGTACTGCCTTCTCATTCCAGATACCATCTCACCTGTTACTCCAACCCCACCCCACCTTCACCTGGGGCCCCTCCTCTGCTTGAGCTGACTCCTGTCCTCATCTACAATCCACCTCGCACCTAGGAACTTGCCCTCTTCTTGCCAGGCCTGTCTCCATCCTCTCACCCAGCCACTCTGTCTGGCCTTGGGAGCCCTAAGCCATGCATATCCATCTTTGGGACTGGATCGCGCTTTGAGCCCTCCCTGTCTTGACCTCCCCAGATCTGAGCTCTTCCAGTTCAGGCTGACATTGACGCCACCACTGTCTTTCTTCACCAACCTGTCTTCTGTCTGTCCTCATTTTTCTGTTTGGGTCTTTCTGTTTTTCTTTTGGTCTGTCTGCTTTACTCCACCTCTCTGTCTCCTCTGGTTATGTCTTTGTGTCACTTTTTTCCCTGTGTCTGTTGGCCTGTCTTCTTCCTATCTCTGTCTTTATCCCTTTGCTTCTCTCTCTTTCTCTCTCTCTGTCTCTGCCTTTGTGTCCCCCCTGCGCCTCCAGGCCCTGGGACCATGCCACTGTGAGCCTGGCTTCCTGGGACGTGCCTGTGACCTGCACTTGTGGGAGAACCAGGGAGCTGGCTGGTGGCACAATGTGAGTGCTGGGGACCCCTCCTTCTCTGCTCGTGTCGGGGCGGCTGGTGCCTTCCTGTCCCCACCAGGGCTGCTGGCCGTTTTTGGAGGTGAGTAGATGGGGTGTGCATCTGGGAACTGGAGGCTTGGCAGCCTGTAGCCAGGGCTTGAGACGCTCCACCTTTCACAGGCCAGGACCTCAACAGCGCCCTGGGTGACCTTGTGCTGTACAACTTCTCTACCAACACCTGGGAGCGCTGGGACCTGAGTCCTGCCCCGGTATGGACCCTACTTCTACCCTGCCTGGAGGCACCTGTCCACTCTGTCAGTCCCAGCCAGCCAGGACCCCCTGGAGCCACACCTTCACCCCATAGTCCCCCTAGCCCACAGCTTGATACAGGAATACCTACTTGACTGTTTCTGCTTTCTATTGTATTTTCTTTTGTCTTCTTTTATCTCCCTTTCTGCATCTTTCTGTGTGTCTCCTGTCTCTCCATCCATATTTCTTTTTTTTTTAAACAGATTTATTTAAAAAAAAAGTATTTTATTGATTTTGACAGAGAGAGACAGAGAGAAGGGGGAGGGCCCAGAGCAGTCTCCATAGTTTTACATCATCAGTTTTTGACATAGTTTCATTCTACACAGGTAGGTGGAGACCTGCGCAGGGCAGGAACTGGTCCAGGGGCCTCCTGCATGGGAGGCATGCCCCCTCGAACCAGAGGTTGAACCAGGGGGCAAGAACCAAACTGGGGGCCTCCCGCATGGGAAGCACACCCCAGTTCAGCATATGGGTTCGCATGGGCTGGGGCCAGGATTCGACCCTCGGTCCCTGGGGCTGCAAAGTGAGCGCTTAACCTCCTGAGCCATCCCAGCTTCCCTATCTCTCCATTTTTGTCTTTTGGTTTTTGTGTCTCCTTTTCTCTGGGTTATATCTCTATTTATTTTTGTTTTTCTGTGTCATTTCTGTGTCCCTGACTTCACCCTCTTTTATTGTCTCTCTGTCTCTTCTCTGGTTTATTTACATGTATTTGTCTTTCTGGGTCTGTCTCTCTTCTCTCTTTGAATATCTGTCTCTGTCTCATCTTCTCTTTTTATGTCTGCATCTCTGTGTCTATGTTTGGCTCTCTGTCATTCTTTGTGTTACCATCTATTTCCCTCTCCATCTCTGTTTCCTGGTCTCTTCACAGGCTGCCCGTCACTCCCATGTAGCTGTGGCCTGGGCTGGCTCCCTGGTGTTGATGGGCGGTGAGCTGGCTGATGGCTCCCTTACAAGCGATGTGTGGGCTTTTAGCCCCCTGGGCGGGGGCCACTGGGAGCTCCTGGCATCACCTGCTTCCAGTTCCTCAGGACCACCAGGCCTGGCAGGTCACGCAGCAGCCCTCGTGGACGACATCTGGCTCTATGTGTCTGGTGGCCGCACCCAGCACGATCTCTTCTCCTCTGGCCTCTTCCGTTTCCGCCTTGACAGCACCAGTGGGGGCTATTGGGAGCAGGTGATTCCGGCAGGTGGGAGGCCCCCTGCCGCCACTGGCCACTCCATGGTGTTCCACGTCCCATCTCGTGCCCTGCTGGTTCACGGTGGACACAGACCCTCTACTGCCCGGTGAGCAACATGCCCCACACCCCTACCCTGCAGGGCCAGGCTCGGTCCAACACCTGGGCTTTTAGTCTTTTGTGGTCTTTGCCCACCTGATAGACTGCAGTCATTTAGTCACTCCCTCCCTGCCTCCCTCCCTTTTTTCCTCCCTCCCTGCCTCCCTCCCTTTTTTCCTTTCTTCCTTCCATCTTTCCTTCACTTATTCACTCACCCACTCACTCATTCTCTAATCTTTCATTAAATCTCTTGGTCACTTGCTTCCCCACAGATTCCCACCATCTGTCCTTTCCACTAGCCTCCACTCAGTGTTCAGCCCAGGGTAGATTATGTGAGGAACCCAGACATGAGTCCAACCTGGGTCCTGCCTATGGGAGCCTCTAGTTCTAAGGGCATATAAACCCAGTCACAGCAGATCTCGACCCTGGATGATCACTCAACTCTTAATAGTGCAGAGGAGAGAGAGGGGCCCCTCCTGCCCTGAGCCCCTCCCCTCTGCCCGCCCCTGCAGGTTCTCTGTGCGGGTGAACTCCACAGAGCTCTTCCATGTGGATCGGCGCATGTGGACAACTCTGAAGGGCCGGGATGGGCTTCAGGGTCCGCGAGAGCGAGCCTTCCACACCGCCAGTGTCCTGGGCAACTACATGGTGGTCTATGGTGAGGAGGCTCCCCAGTCCTGCCTACCTGCCAGGTGCCCTGTCCAACCCTGAGCCGAGGCTCTCTGCATGGGTGTTTCCCCAAACCCCAGGCTTGCCACCTATGCCCCTTTCCTCCTTTCCCAGGGGGGAACGTGCATACTCATTACCAGGAGGAAAAGTGCTATGAAGATGGCATCTTCTTCTACCACCTTGGCTGCCATCAGTGGGTGTCGGGGGCCGAACTTGCTCCCCCAGGCACCCCTGAGGGTGAGTGGTCCCTCTGTTTCCTTGAGGGGCTCCTGAGGGTCATGCTTTCCCTGCGTAATGATCTGGGCTTTGGGCAGGAGCCACCACAGTCCTTGTCTGGGTGAGCCAGACATCCTGTTGGAGCTGGTTCAGGAGGCAGCCTGCGCTGCAGACAGGACTAGGGCTTTGTTGCCATGGAGATGGGGGGCAATTATAGCAGCATCAATCACATCTAGGTTCCAGTCCAGGTTTTGCCAGTTTCCAGCTGCCCCAGAGAACTGCCCATTAAGAAGCAGCTTTTTCAAGGTCACACAGTTGGCAAGTGGCAGAACTGGGATGACTGGCCCCAAACAACTATCTATACAAAAGTCGTCATTTAATCTCTCTGTGCCTCAATTTCCCAATCTGTAAATGGGGATTATAATAACACTTAAGCCACTGGGCTGTTGTGAGAATAAATTGAGATGATGCATGAAGAGTAAAGACAGTCTAGTGAAGGGCTTAGCTTTCTAACAGTGGCCAGAGTCCTGGGGCAGGGCCAGAGGGCTCACCTGGAAGAAGGTGTGAAGAACCTTTCAAACTCATTAGATCAGAGACTGCTTTGGGAATTGGAAGAAAGCCACAGGCTCTCTCCTCAGAAAGACAATTGTGTGTACAAAGGAGGCATATCGTTTTAGGGAATTGTCTCTTCTCCCCACCTTCCTGCACAGAAGAGTGAGGACAAGACAAGCATAAGGAAGGCACATTAACACGGGGTAGATGGGAGGAAGGGTCCCCAAGGAACCTGATGTGACCATCAGGAATAAAACTAGGGTCGGCTATGCAAGACCTGCAATCCTGGGCTCTTCTGCCTGTCCCTGTCCCTGTTTTAGGCCCCTTCACTGGGCAGACGAGAGTGTGAGGTTTCTACAGGCCTCTTCCTCCTTTGTGGTTTGTGATTCCCTGGGCCAAGTCCCATGTGCTTACAGATCATATAGGTCATTAAGAGGGTGGGGGAGTCATTAATCCTGACATGTCAGTCAGGATTCTGGACTGTAAGTGACAGAAATCCAACCCCACCAGCTTAAGCAAAAAGGAGACTTTCTTGGCTCACTTGAGTGAAAATTCCTGGCTTCAGGTTGGGTGGGATCTAGGGGCTCACACAGTGGCATTAGCTATTTCTCTCTCTAGTTCTTGTCTGGGTTTACTTCATTCTCTAGGAGCCTTGCCTTTTGTAGATGGTCACCAGCAGCTCTGGGATTGTGTTATATTTTGCCCCTTTAAAATGCACAGCGGGGAGATTGCCTTTTCCCTTAAGAATTGTGAGAATTGAGTCCCATCCCTGAACTAGTCACTAACACTGAGAGGTCTTGGCTAAAGCCCCACTTCTGACAGAAGCAGAGATGGCTCAACTTGAGCCTTGTGGACTGGGAATGAGAGAGGGTGATTTTCCAGAGGAAAATCAGAGGCCGTCACCAGAAGGGAGGTTGGTGCCAGACAAACAGAAACAGCTGAGAGCTGGGCATCCTGCTTCATAGCTACCCAAGGGCAGGATGATGGTTCCATTTATAGAGAAAACCCAGGTTCTTGCCCAAGGCCACACAACTAGTCAGTAGTTGGTCCATGATTTGAACCCAACTAAGAGTTAAACCCAGGATTTGAACCCAAGTTTTTCTGACCCCAAAGGTTGTGCTGTGACCAAAAGCTGACTTGAGCAGGGGTGTGGGAGCATCATGGGAAGAAAGGACTAGAGCTGGGGCAGGGCCAGGCAGGCTGGGAGGGTTTCTGTGGGCAGGTGGGTTGCAGTAGGAACTAGGAGACTGGGCTGAGGCATAGGAGAGTCAGGGTTAGTCCTCTGGGCAGGGAGCCTTGAAGGAGGTAGGGGGTTGGGAGACCTTATGTCTTTGGGATTTGTATTCTCCTAGGCCGAGCAGCGCCTCCCAGTGGTCGGTACTCACATGTGGCGGCTGTGCTTGGTGGCAGTGTCCTGTTGGTGGCTGGTGGGTACAGTGGCCGGCCCCGTGGGGACTTGATGGCCTACAAGGTTCCCCCCTTCGTGTTCCAAGCACCTGCCCCGGACGTGAGCACTGGGGTGGTAGGGAGAGGGTGGCTGGGAGGAGGTAGTATGCTTCCTATAGATGGGGGAGAAAGTTGGGGTTCTTGGGAGAAGGAATAGGGATCCCTAGGGCCATGAGAATAGGGAGGTCAGGCCCCATGTTCAAGGGAGGAAGAATGGAGGTCCCTGGGGCTGAGGGCAGAGAACCAGTAGTCCCTGGGACGGGGAGAGGATTGTACTGGGGTCCTCAAGATGCCAAGCAGTCAGGGTTTTCTGGGATGATCCAAGTGAGTGGGGATGTGAGAACAGGCCCCTGTCTCAGGAGCCCCCTTCTCTACCCCATCTCTCTGTAGTACCATTTGGACTATTGCTCCATGTACACGGACCACAGTGTCTGCTCCCGAGACCCCGAATGCAGTTGGTGTCAGGGGGCCTGCCAAGCTGCACCTCCTCCTGGAACCTCTTCTGGGGCTGTGAGTGACTGTCATGGTACTCTGTCCCTAGCACAGAGACCAACCCTCAGTGTCTCCCTCTGCTGAAAGCAAGTGGAGAAGGACTCCCCACCTCCAGCACGGGGGAGACTTGTTTTCACACCTAAGATCAGAATAGCTGATTCCTGATTGCGGAACCCCTGCGCTTTGACTCCCCTCCCTGATCCTTTTGAACGTGTCTGTGCCAAGATCCCCAACCCCTGTCTTCGTGATATTTTGCATTCTAACCCAGCTTTCAATTCCTTCTCCAATTTCCTGACCCCTTCTACTCCCAAACTCCTGTATCCACAGCCCTTTCCGGATCCCTTAAGCCCTGGTGGATAATGAACCCTGTTCCCCTCCTTCCCTGCAGTGTCCGGCTGCCAGCTGCTTAGGTCTGGGCCGCCTTCTGGGTGACTGCCAGGCCTGTCTGGCCTTCAGCATCCCCACAGCTCCTCCCCGGGGACCTGGCACCCTGGGCTGGTGTGTGCACAATGAGAGCTGCCTCCCTCGGCCTGGTGAGTGACCAATGGCAGTGTGGGAGTGGGCAGCGCTGCACCCCACGCTGACTCCCACCCCCCACCCTCCTGCCCTCACAGAGCAGGCCCGCTGTCGAGGGGAGCAGATCTCAGGCACTGTGGGCTGGTGGGGGCCTGCACCTGTCTTCGTCACATCCCTGGAGGCCTGTGTCACCCAGAGCTTCCTTCCTGGCCTGCACCTGCTCACCTTCCAGCAGCCACCCAATGCCTCCCAGCCTGATAAGGTGGGGAGCCATGGAGTGTTGAAGGGCTGGTCCTGGGGTTTGCGTTTTCCAAATGGATCTTTGTAACTCTTGTGTTTACCCTGTAAGTCTTTACACTCAGGGGTCTGATGATCCTTATTGATTTTAAAACACTTTTTTTTTAACTGTGGTAAAGGACACATAACATAAAACTTACCATTAGTGATATTTAGCGCATTCACAATATTGTGCAACTATCTAGTTCCAGAATCTTTTCATCATCTCAAAAGGAAACCCTAGTCCATTAAACAATCACCCTCCTTTCCCTTCTCCCCAGGCCCTGGCAACCACTAACCTTTTACTGTCTCTGGTTTTGCCAGCTTTGAGTATGTCATAAAAAGGAAATCATATATGTGGCCTTTTGTGTCTAGCTTCTTTTACCTAGCATGGTTTCAAGGCTCATCCATGTTGTCACATGTGTCAGAACTTCATTCCTTTTTAGGGCTGAATCATCTTCCATTGTATAGTTCTGCCATATTCATTCATCAGCTGATGAACATGTGGATTGTTTCCACCATTTTGCTGTTGTAAATAGTACTGCTTTGAACATTCATGTACACGTTTTTATTTAAACACCTATTTTCAACTCTTGTGAGTATATGAGTATATCTAGAAGTGGAATTGCTGGGTCATATGGTAATTGTATGTTTAACTTATTGAAGAATTACCAAACTTTTTTTTATAGCAGCTCCTTACTAATTTCAAAATAGGTATAATAATAGTCCCATGTATTGAAAATCAAATAAAGAGTTGTTGAGTGAAAGATTTCTTCTATTTACCCCACTGAGTAGTGTAGATGGGAAGTTGGACCCTGTATCCCCCCAACTCAAGACTACCCTAACTCTCCTCAGAAGATCTATTTGGATTTAAAAAAAATATTTTTCTAGAATCTACCTAGTTCAATACAAGTAAATGTGACTTTTAATCATTTTTCTTTCTTGCACAAAAGTAGTAAGTATATAGTCTACACTATACTACCACTTATATCCCAGCAATCTTCTCATAAAAGAACTTAAGAAACTCAGTTTTTATGGCTGCATAATATTTTATTTCTTTTTGAATACTGTAGTTTATTTAAACAGTTTCCCATGATGAACCATTGGTTTATTTGATTCATTTGCAATAAGTCTAGCAGTAAATCATGTCATATGTCCATCTCTTTGAATGTTGGATCTGGGCTCCTTTAAAAAAAAAATCTTATGTACTACCTAATTATATAACAGTGGACATGATACATCAGGTGAGGTCCAGAAGGGCCCTGAGCACAGGAGCTTCTGTCCCCGTGGAGTTGGGGTGTGACACCCTCCTGGCACATAAATGTATTCATTAACATGGAAACATGGAAATTCTAACCTTGTAGTTAAGGTTTTTTGTTTGTTAGTTTTTGTTTTTTTTTAAAAAATCTGGACTCCTGAGGGTTTATACGAAGAGGTGAGGTGTTGAGAAAGAGGACCCTGAAGTTTAATGGGGATGGAATGAGCAGGGGCTAGGACCTTGTTGTTCATTGTTTGAGTTGGTGTCCTGACTCTTTCCCAAAGTGATCCTGGGCAAGCAGCTTCCCCTGCCCTTGGCCTCAGTCTCTCAATCCATAAAATGGGGAAGGATGTTGGGTTGCCCAATCTTTTCTGGCTCTGATGTGGTTGGAGGAGTGTGGGGACTATGGTTCAATCAGAGGTACACTCACAAATACCCCCTTCCCTGGCTGGCACAGGTCTTGATTGTCCGCAGCACAACCATTACTCTGACACCCAGTCCAGAGACTGACGTATCACTGGTCTACCGCGGCTTCATCCACCCACTACTGCCGGGAGGGCCCGGCGGGCCAGGGGCTGAGGATGTGGCTGTGTGGGCCCGGGCCCAGCGCCTACACGTCCTGGCCAGGATGGCCCGTGGCCCTGACACAGAGAACATGGTGAGGTTGCCTGGGACACTTGGGACTGTTCATGGTTGCTCTGGGGGTTGGGATATGTGGTGCAGGGAGGACTAGGGGATAGACCAGAAGCAGGAGATATATCCTCCATTGTGGGAGAGCCCTGTGGTTTTCAGTTGTGAACAGAATTAGGGGGAAATTTCGAAGAAGGTGGAGACAGTCTGTGCTATCAAGTCAGGCTCCCCTGAGGAGGTGGAGGGTTACTGGTGGAGCTGGGAGCATTTGGGGGTCTTAGGGCCTAAGGAACCCTGAGGTGCCTTTCCTTTTTCCAGGCTGCTAGGTGGGTTTGAAGGTTTTGGAGGTTTCAGGGGTCAGGGAGGTGTGGAAAGTTCTGAGGCCCCTGTCTGCCCTCACCCTTATCCCAGGAGGAGGTGGGACGCTGGGTGGCTCAGCAGGAGAAGGAGACAAGGCGGCTGCAGCGCCCAGGGTCTGCTCGTCTCTTCCCGCTGCCTGGCCGGGGCCACAAATACGCGGTAGAGATCCGGGGCCAGCTCAACGGCTCGGCAGGTCCTGGGCACAGCGAACTCACCCTGTTGTGGGACCGTACTGGTGTGCCGGGTGGCAGCGTGAGTACCAAGTCCTGGGCCTGAGATCCCCTGGGCTTTCTGAACCTCAGGCCACAAACCTTGGCCTCTGAACTCTGGCCTTACCTTGCACCCTCATGACCCTACTCTGTGACCCCCAGACTTTGACCTGATCCCATATTCTGACCCTTGCCCACATCTGTGCCTCCTCCTGCCCTGACCCCATTGCCTGCCTTCTGCCTTCTGTACTTTGACTTTGTCTCAAACCCTCTATCCCCTTTTGTCTACAGATGTTCTAAATCCTGACTTTCTGTGTGCTTGAGTTCTGAGCCTTGTCTCTAAACACTTAAGTCTTTGGCTCCAAACTCTGAACCCTCACTTTACCCCAGACTTTGATTGCTTACCCTCCACTCACATTGTGGACCCCTGACCACCTATGCCCCCTCCTCCAGGAGATCTCGTTCTTCTTCCTGGAGCCCTACCGCTCGGCAGCCTGCACCTCCTACTCCTCCTGCCTGGGCTGCCTGTCAGACCAGGGCTGCGGCTGGTGCCTGAGCAGCTCCACCTGCCATCTGCGCCAGAGCGGGGCCCACTGTGGGGACGACAGGGCCGTTGGGTCTCTGCTGGTACTGGTGCCTGCTCTCTGCCCGCTCTGTGAGGAGCATCGCGACTGCCATGCCTGCACCCAGGTGCTTGCTGGGGCTGTAGAGGGCAGTCTCCAGAAGCAGGAAGTGGGGAGGGCCCCCCAGGGCTGACATGGGTAGCTGAGGGGGCCCCCTTGCTGGTGGTGGTGGGAGATAGCTGGGGCCATTGTCTTTGATTTGCAGGCAAGAGCCAGGTGGGGAACAGAGAAGAGGGGGCTGGTGAGTGGGCTCCTGACAGCCAGGACTTTCCCTTTTAAAGGTGCCTTTTCAGTAGAGGGGCATTTTTTGGCTCAGGCTGCAGAATCATGAGTAGGTCTTCATGCCTGTGACCTCCAGCAGTTTAGATCACGTGGCCAGGCATTCACCTCTCGCCATTTTGCATCCTTATTTTCCATGGATGGTCATTCCTTGGGAGTGGAAGGGAGCCACAGGCTCTGGACTTTCGTCCCCCACTCAGCCAGGTGGGGAGCGCCTTTCTGTCCCCACCCCACACGCCCCTCATGTCCACAGGCGTCCTGGAAGTGCATTTCACTGGTTATGGTTGGGTGTTGTGCTCACTGACCCTGGGACCAGTCAATGAGGCTGGTGGGGTGGGGTTTGTGGTCCCTTGCCCATCTCTGGATCCCAAGGATTGAATCATTGCTGCCTCAACCACGAAAGGGATGCAATGCCCCAAAAGGGGGTGGGTGCTGGGCAGGCAGAAGCCTCGGATGTTTTTGGCTGAAGGGGAAAGTCTAGAGAGGCAGGCGATTGGGAAGGGAGCGGGGCTGGAGGGCTGGTCTTGGGGCGGGGGGCAGGTGAGTGAGACAGGGTGCTGCAAGCCCAAGGGAGGGGGCTAAGCTGGGCTCTTACTCCTTTAACCCCCCAGGACCCCTTCTGTGAGTGGCATCAAAGCACCAACCGCAAAGGGGATGCAGCATGCAGCCGGCGGGGTCGGGGTCGGGGTGCCCTGAAGAGTCCGGAAGCGTGCCCCCCACTCTGCAGCCAGTGAGACCCAGTGGGCCCAGGGAGGGGGTATCTGAGGGTGTGTATGGACCAGCCATGGCCTGAGCCTGCCCACACTCCTCGCCCCCAGGCGCCTGACCTGTGATGACTGCCTGGCCAACTCGAGCCAGTGTGCCTGGTGCCAGTCCACCCACACCTGCTTCTTGTTTGCTGCCTACCTGGCTCGGTACCCACATGGGGGCTGTCGAGGCTGGGACGACAGGTGCGATCAGGTTGCCTGGCTGGTGGAAGGCAGGGTAGAGACCCGTGGAGGGGGCTGGGCTGTGACAGCCCCACCGTCATCCTGCAGCGTGCACTCAGAGCCACGGTGCCGGAGCTGTGATGGCTTCCTGACTTGCCACGAGTGTCTGCAGAGCCATGAGTGCGGCTGGTGTGGCAATGAGGACAACCCCACGCTGGGACGGTGAGGCCCGGGCCGTGGGACAGGTGGGCAGGCAGGATGGGGAAGGTGGCTCTCCATGGCCCCAGTTCTAACAGCTGCTCTGTTTCTCTGCCCCCTGCCTATTTTCCTTACCATCACCTCTTTTTCTCCCCCTCCCCCTTTCTCTCCATTTCTCTTCTTCTTTTCTACTTTTTCCCTGTCTCTGTGACTTGTTTTCTTGTTTCTTTCCTTCTGTTTCTTTCTTTCTGGCTTTCTGTTTGTTTCCTCTCTCCCTTTCACTTGTATCCCTGTCTCTGTCTTTCTTCTATTTGTCCTTTAAAATCTTTTTTTTGTCTGACTTCTCTTGGTTTCTCTCTCTCTCTCCCATTTCTATTTCTCCTCCTCCTCCTTTCTTCTTGCTCCTCCTCCTTTTCTCTCTGTCTTTATATTTATATTTCTGTTTTTCGCTTTCTGATTGGCCTACTCTCTCTATCACTGTTTCCCTGTTGCTTGTTTCTTGTTTCTTTATCATCTCCCCCCACCCACCTCTTTAATCTCCCACCTGCCAGGTGTCTCCAGGGGGACTTCTCAGGGCCTCTGGGTGGAGGTAACTGCTCCCTGTGGGTGGGGGAGGGCCTGGGGCTGTCCGTGGCCCTCCCTGCCCGCTGGGCATATGCCCGCTGTCCAGATGTGGATGAATGTCGCCTGGGTCTGGCACGGTGCCACATGCGGGCGACCTGCCTGAACACACCCCTTAGCTACGAATGTCACTGCCAGCGGGGCTACCAGGGTGATGGCATCACATACTGCAACCGCACGTGAGTGGGGCATGTGTTTCCATACAGATATTGCCCCAGGGCCGGGGCATGTGAAGATGGAGGGAGGAAGTGATTATGGTGCTGAGATCCCTTCTGTGGAAACAGCACCCCCAGTGAGCCTTGGGTCTTTTACCCTGCAGACTAGGTCCTCATTAGAGTGACAGGGTCCCCAACATAACACTAGTTACTGTGGAGATGGGTCAGCCACAGACTGTGGGCCATAGTCTTCAGCATTTCCATGGAGATGGAGGAGGACTAAGTTGAAAAGGGGTTTTCAGAGAGATAGGGTTACCTTGGAGACAGGGCTACCCACATAGTCCATGATGGTGGAACAGGCAGTACCTTGTGTTGGTGCTGCCATGGAGATTATGGGGTGGAGTGGGGTGACAGGGGCTGCCTTAGGGACTCTGGGCCTGCCTAGCTCTTTCCCTACCCCGGCCATGGCCCCTCAGGTGCCTGGAGGACTGCGGCCATGGTGTGTGCAGTGGCTCCCCTGACTTCACCTGCATGTGTGACCTGGGCTGGACATCCGACCTGCCCCCACCCACACCGGCCCCAGGACCCCCTGCCCCCCGCTGCTCTCGAGACTGTGGCTGCAACTTCCACAGCCACTGCCGCAAGCGGGGGCCTGGCTTCTGCGATGAGTGCCAGGGTGAGTCACCTTCCTCCTGAACCCCACCGGACTGGCCTCAGGGAACCCCCTCAGGGCTCCAGTTTCTTTTTCTCTATGTGGGCTTCAGTGTTCCCTCGCCCATTGCCTTACTTTTGACCACAGACTCTTCAGTGTCACCCATCTCATTGGTGGGGCCTCAGTCCCCCCTCTTGGGATTGCTATTACTCTCATTTGAAGTAGCCAGGCTGGGTCAGGGATCAGCTGAGTCTGTTGGTTGGGCCCCTTCCCGTCCTTGCTCCTGACTCTGTGTCCTGCCTGCTTGGGGCCTCCACAGACTGGACGTGGGGGGAGCACTGTGAACGGTGTCGGCCTGGCAGCTTCGGTAATGCCACGGGCTCCGGCGGCTGCCGGCCCTGCCAGTGCAACGGGCACGGGGACCCACGCCGTGGTCACTGTGACAACCTCAGCGGGCTCTGCTTCTGCCAGGACCACACTGAGGGTGCCCACTGCCAGCTTTGCTCCCATGGCTACTATGGGGATCCTCGGTGAGCCAGGGGCCAGCCAAGTGGTATGGAAGGGTTAGGGGCAACTTGGGGTTGGGCAGGACTCGTCTGATGCTGGCTTTCCTCCATTTCCTCAGGGCCAGTGGCTCCTGCTTCCGGGAGTGTGGGGGTCGTGCCCTCCTCACCAACGTGTCTTCAGTGGCACTGGGCTCACGGCGGGTTGCGGGGCTCTTGCCTCCAGGTGGTGCGGCAGCAAAAGCTGGGCCAGGCCTGTCCTATTGTGTGTGGGTTGTCTCGGCCACAGAGGTGTTACAGCCCTGTGCCCCGGGGACCCTCTGTCCCCCACTCACCCTCACCTTCTCCCCTGACAGTAGTACCCCCTGCACGGTAAGTTCCAAGGACCCTAGGGTTCAGACCCCTGTCTCCCCAACCCTATTTGACTCTTCAGACAGACCCTGACCCCCACGTTCCCATTTTTTTTTATCCTTCAAATCTCAAATTTTTCCTCAGAACCCCAGCTCTTCATTCCTAAGCCCACAGACTTCCCATTTTCTAGATCACCTCCTCTTTTCTGGACTCCAAGTCTGCATTCCCGAGATCCTCAAACTCCCTTGCCCCAGTCCAGGCATGGCAAACATTTAACCATGTGTGCCAACTCTGATCATTTGGTAGTGCCCATAGAAGCTGTGTATTGAGAAAGAGGCTCCACGCGAGAGTGCCTGATCAATTGCATGTCTGCTATCAACAGAGGTGGGGATGGTGCCTCTGTGCCACAGTTAGACAGTGTGCCCAGGATGTTCAAACAGCCCATTTCCCCATCTCCTCCACCCAGACCCCAGGCATCCCCCTTTCTCATCCTCATCATCCCCTAATCCTCGGCTCTGTACCCTTCCAGCTGAGCTATGTGCTAGCCTTTGATGGCTTCCCACGCTTCCTGGACACTGGTGTCGTGCAATCGGACCGTAGCCTCATTGCTGCCTTCTGCGGCCAGCGGCGAGACAGGCCCCTCACTGTGCAGGCCCTGTCTGGTATGGGGACTGGGGGAGGTGGGACCCCTGTCCTGGACTGTGTATCCCTTGTCCTTGCACCTTGCCAACTGAGGTGGGCTCAAGACCCAGCCCAACACTGCTACTAACTTGCTGGGTCTTACCACCTCTGGGCCTCAGATTTCTTCAGCTGAGAAGTAAATAGAGAGGATTATGCTGGCTGCCTCTGGAGAGAAGGGCCAGGGAAGACGTGTCTGGGGCAACAGAACCAGAACGGGGCTAGTGTGAGGGCCCCTCCGAGCAATGGCCCCCCCCAGGCCATTGTTCTCAACCAGGCCTGGTTATGTCCTCAGGGCATTTGTCAATGTCTGGAGATGATCTGATTGGGTGGGGCCAGAGATGCTGTTCCTATAGTGCACAGGACAGGCCTCACAGCCAGGACTCACCAGGCCCCAAACAGCAAGCAGCAGGGCTGAGAGAAAGCGAGCTTAGTCTGATGGAGATGCACTAGATATACTTATTTTGTTACCCACGGCAGTTAGAGTGCCCAAGTTTAGAAATGCTTTCTTCCATCTGGTAAATCAGAGTGGCTCTGAGGCTGGGAGAGAGGGCAGAGTTGTAGCTGGTGGATCACAGACCCCTTGCAGTGAGCACCTGGAACTGAGGGGCCCTTATTTCATTTCACTCAGCAAGTGTTTAGTTAGCGCCTGCAGAGAGCCAGGCCTGAGCTGGACACTGGAGGTGCAGAAGTGAACAAGGGACAGAGGTGCTACCTGCATAGATTCACAGTGTGTGAGGTGGGGGTGGGGGTAGCGAACAAAGTATATGCCCGGAATAGTGAGGGACAGAAGGAAGTGGAGGAGAGCCGCACCTGGCCTGTCTGGGGAGTCTGGGAGGGCTTCTGTGCAGAGGTGCAGTTTCACTTGAGGCCTGAAGGGGGCGGTGTGGGCGATAGTGACTTCTCCAGGAGAAGAAATAGCAGGTGCCTGAGCCCTGAGAAGCAGGAGTGGGGCTGTGGTGCTAGAGCCAGTGGGACAGAGACTGGGAGGTGATGAGGTCAGAGGGCCTACAGGGCCTTTCTTTTATTAAAATATAACTTTATTTATTTATTATTTTTATTATTTTTTATTTTTTGAACTGAACTGGGGGCCTCACCACATTCAGGAAGCACACCCCAGTTCAGCATGTGGGTCCGCCTGGGCCAGAGCTGGGATTCGATCCTCGGTCCTCGGGGCTTCAAAGTGAGCGCTTAACCTGCTGAGCCATCCTGGCTTTCCCAAAAAATATAACTTTATTGAGGCAGGTTTTTATACATCATGCCACGAACTCCTGTCCTTTTCACCCTACTTTCTAGGGAAACTTGGTTTTACATAAGAGCAGTAGGGAGCTGTGTAAGGTTTGGAGCTTGTGAGTGACAGGATCAAATTTGTGGGCTGCTGTAGAGGGCCGAGTGTAGGGGAACCAGGAAGGCCAGTGGTGGGGGCAGGGGGATAGAGGAACCGGCGTTGGTGGCCAGGCCGGGTGGTTGATGAGGTGGCAGGCAGTGGGTGAATATGAAAAACACAGGCTTTCAAACTGATGGAAGTTGGTGGGCTGGATGAGGGAGAGGGTGTGCAGTGTGCAGAATGGCTAATCATGGCAGCAATTATGACTGATTGAGCTGCCTTGCTTCCCTGCCCAATTGCATGTGGTTTTCTCAAAACCTGGGGGTGGAGCAGCGCCTGGACCGTGGCCTTGCTTCACGCTTCTGGCCTCCCCCCCACAGGGCTGCTCGTGCTGCATTGGGAGGCCAATGGCTCCTCGTCCTGGGGCTTCAATGCCTCAGTGGGCTCTGCCCGCTGTGGGTCAGGGGGCCCCGGGAGCTGCCCTGTCCCTCAGGAGTGTGTGCCCCAGGATGAGGCTGAGGGTACCGGACTCTGCCGCTGTCCCCAGGGCTGGGCTGGCCCACACTGCCGCATGGCTCTGTGTCCTGAAAACTGCAATGCCCACAATGGGGCAGGGACCTGTAATCAGGTACAGGTGGGACAGGGCAAGCCAGGTGGGACAGGGTTGGTGCTCAGAGCTTCCCCCAAACCTCCTGCTGTTGTCCCCCAGAGCCTGGGTGTGTGTATCTGTGTCGAGGGCTTCGGGGGCCCTGACTGTGCCACAAAGCTGGACGGTGGGCAGTTGGTCTGGGAAACCCTCATGGACAGCCGTCTCTCAGCCGTGAGTTATGACCACCTATTATCTGGGGAGGTGCCACACAGCCTGGATCATTCCCCCTCCTTCACTCCTGGGACCACCCCCCAGACTCTGTACTCAGACTCACATTTTGTCATGACCTTATCTTGTCCCCTCACTTCCCCACCCCCACTCTCACCCCCAGGACACTGCTAGCCGCTTCCTGCACCGCCTGGGGCACACCATGGTTGAGGGACCTGATGCCACCTTGTGGATGTTTGGGGGCCTAGGCCTGCCCCAGGGACTTCTGGGAAACCTGTATAGGTGAGGACTGCCCTGAAGAAATGGGATACCTGAATGAGAGGTCACCTCAGGAGATGCTGAGCTGCCTGTCACACAGGTGTCCCCTCGGGGGGTTGCAGGTGAACCTTTACAGGTGAAGGACACCCCAAAGGTTGCTGGGATATTTATCATAGGAGGCTCATCTCAGGGGTGGGATACTTTTTGGGTGGTGCTACTCCTGGGTGTGGCAAGGTGACTGTCGTAAGAAGGTCACGCTAGGGGATGTTGGGAAACATGGGGAAGGGTCACCTTAAGGGATGCTAGGGTACTGTTTCAATTTTGGTGTATGTGCTGCCAAAGCAAGTACTATGCTAGGATACCTGTGGGGGTGGTCACCCCAGGGGATGCTGGGATGACTGGATAGTGAGGCTGCTTGTTTGCATCTCGGCCCCAGGTACTCAGTGAGTGAGTGGCGGTGGACACAGATGCTGGCAGGAGCCGAGGATGGGAGCCCAGGCCCCTCACCCCGCTCCTTCCACGCAGCTGCCTATGTGCCTGCTGGCCGTGGTGCCATGTACCTGCTCGGGGGGCTCACGGCTGGGGGCGTCACCCGAGACTTCTGGGTCCTCAACCTCACTACCCTGCAGTGGCGGCAGGAGAAGGTGAGCATGTCTCCCATCCTCACATCCGGGCTCTGGCAAGGATGGTCAGAATAGCTCCTGCCAGCTTCACCCCCAGAGGAAATGGCTTTCTCCCAGGGCTCCAGCACAAGTCCCAGAATTGAATTTCATTGGCCCTCCTGGGTCACATTATATTTCCCAGCCATTCTCTGTCCAAGGGGATATGATACTCTGATTGGCCAGGCTGGGATACAGCCTGTGGAGTGGGTACAGTCCTCCCTGTGCAGCCAGAGTGAGAGTAGAGGAGCAATGGCTTCCCAAAAGAACACGCAACGATTCTGCCTAAAGAAGTACACCGAGAGGCAGAAATGGCAGGCAGGCTACCGTAAGCCTGTCCGGACGAGGGCTGGATGGAAGGCCTGGGCTCTCACCAGCCCCAGGCAGCTCACTATGTCTTTAGTCATTCAAGGAGTGTTGGAGCTCTGAGTTTTGCTTCTACCCACAAGGTGACCCATGACCTGTGTGACCTTTGCCCTCTTTCCCTCAGGCCCCTCAGACTGTGGAACTGCCAGCTGTTGCTGGTCACACTCTGACTGCCCGCCGAGGTCTTTCTCTGCTCCTGGTGGGTGGTTACTCCCCTGAAAATGGCTTCAACCAGCAGTTGCTTGAGTACCAGCTGGCAACCGGCACCTGGGTATCCGGAGCTCAGAGTGGGACACCCCCTACAGGTGGGACTGGGACAGGAGGGAACAGTACCTTTGACCTTCTAGCTGCCCAGTGCTTCATGTAGGCTCTCTATCCACTCCTGGACTCTATGGTCACTTCCCCCATACCGTGTTATCTCCATGTCTTCCCCTGATCCCCACCCAGATTCTCAGGGAGCCATCTCTTGAGAAGTTCAGGTTCTCTGTTTTCCCCTTCCAGATTCCATGATAAGTTGCCCACCCCCTGCCCAGTAGAGGGGGGTCACCATCTGCCTCCCCCAGGGCTAAGTCTCTCACCCCTCAGATATTCTGCTTTACTTTGCCTTTTACATTTTTTTTTTTTTAATACAAAGTTGTGTTTTTTTTAAGATTTATTTATTTATTTATTTTATTGTTTTTGACAGAGAGAGAGAGACAGAGAGAGAACTGAACTGGGGGAGCTCCCAGTTCAGCATATGGTTCCGCACGGGCCGGGGCCGGGATTCGATCCTCGGTCCCCAGCGCTGCAAGTGAGCGCTTAACCCACTGAGCCATCCCGGCTTCCCTGCCTTCTACATTTTTTGGTCACTGTTCTAGAACATTCTGGCCACCTCATGTCCCTCTCTTTCCTAGTGTCTCTGTTGATTGTCCTTTGTACTGAAGGGAGAGGGAGGGGTTGAGAAGGGATTCTAGGTTTGTGGCCTCAGGGCCTGGGAGGGTGTTGTGGTCATGAGAAGAGGAGCCCAGGAAGGTAGGGGGAGTTCCTGGTCACCAGCCCTTCCCTAGTCTCTCTGCTCACTCTGTCTCCCACCCTTCCAGGTCTCTATGGTCATTCTGCGGTATACCATGAGGCCACCGATTCCCTCTACGTGTTTGGGGGTTTCCGTTTCCATGTGGAGTTGGCAGCCCCATCCCCTGAGCTCTACTCCCTGCATTGTCCTGATCGTACCTGGAGTCTTCTGGCCCCTTCTCAGGGGGCAAAGGTCAGGAAAGGAAGTCCAGACAGATGGATATGGAGGGTGGGAGGGAGGGGTCCCCCTATCCCAGTGACCCAGGGACTGGCTTGACCCTGGATTCCTACTGCCTCTTCTTTCCAGTCCCCTAAACTGAACTGTGGCACCCTAACCTCTCCCCTTCTATCCTTGGCTTGGAGGAAAGACTCCTTGCCCATGATGTCAGAGGCCTGGGTTCTGCCCCAGCTCCACCCCACTCTTGGGGAACTGCTGAGGCTCCTTGCATTTCCTGCCTTCAAGGCCGAAGGAGATGGTAAAACCCCAGATGTGCTTGTTAGAGACAATTGCTTCTTCCATCCACCAACATATTTTTAAGCCCTCCATGGGCTCTTGACTGAGAGGGAAATGGAAGTTTCCCAAGTCTCACCTCAGACACCCCCAGCCCAGCTGGCAAGGTCATAGGAGAATGTGGGGTTCCTCCTATGCAATCTGGGCTAGGTTCCTGGGGAGCAGTGCAGGATGTGGGAGTTTAAGGGGAGAGAGATGGCTCTGGGGCTGCTCTGAGAAATGAGGGAGGTTTCCTGGAGGTGAGATCTGAGGAAAGCTAAGATGGGGTGGGCTGGTGGGGGCTGGGATGTGGGGAGATTTGGGGTGGCAGGTGAGCTGAGAAAGGACTGGGCTCTGACAGGCCATCTCTCTACCTGTCCCTCCAACAGCCCCGTCCCCGACTTTTCCATGCCTCAGCCCTGCTAGGGGACACCATGGTGGTCCTTGGGGGGCGCTCGGACCCCGATGAATTCAGCAGTGATGTGCTGCTCTACCAGGTCAACTGCAATGCCTGGCTCTTGGCCGACCTCACCCGTAAGTCCATTGCTATCCCTGGGACCCCCTCTAATTAGGAGTCACTTGGGCCCCTTCAGACCCACCTGTAAAGCTCCTGTCCCCTCCATGTTATCTAAAACCCATGGGGATGCTCTTCTTTTATTTTTCCTTAGAAAATTTTATTTAAAAAACATTAAAAGTCTGATTATAAAAGTACTGTAATAATATTCACTGTATGTAATTTGTGGAATATAAAGAAAAAAATTCCTCTAATCTCACTCTGTGGAAATAACCACTCTTCCATGTTGGGTATTTCCAGTCTCTGCTGTTCATAGGTTAGATAGGGGCTTGTATCTTGCCTTTTTATTTCACTTAACCTTGTAAGTGACAGATTGTGTATGTTTCCTGGGAGAGTACCTCATGAGGGTACTATTTGGTCAGGATATTAGCTTTTTGCTTCTTTCTCTAATCCTCTGTCTCTAATTCCCTTTGTCTTTTAATCTTTTCCCACCACTCTGTGACTCTATTTTTTATTGTATTTATTTATTTATTTTTACTGTTTTTGACAGAGAGAGAAAGAGATACAGAGACAGAGAGAAGGGGGAGGGCCCAGAACAGTCTCCATAGTTGCATATCATTGGTTTTTCCACATAGTTTCATTCCACAGGTGGGTGGGGCTGCACAGGGCAGGAACTGGGCCAGGGTCTCACCCTGGTGAGAACTGAACTGGGGGCACTCCCCAGCTCAGCGTATGGGTCCGCACAGGCTGGGGCCGGGATTCGATCCTTGGTCCCCGGGCTGCAAAGTGAGTGCTTAACCCACTGAGCCATCCCAGCTTCCCCTATTTTTTATTTTTGAGGATTTAAAAATCTGGCTGAAAGTCATATAACATAAAATTAACCCTTGTAAAATCAACAATTTAGTGGCATTTAGTACATTCACAATGTTGTGCAGCCACCACCTCTATCTGGTTCTAAAACAATTGAGTGCTTTTCTTAGCCCATCAATAATCAATGTGTGATTGGACCAGCTCTCCTCATTCTTATTATGATTGCAAGATGCCCTTTAACAATAACTGTCAGGAAACTTGGAAAAGATATAGGTTTATTACTTTCAAGACCTGGAAACTGCACAGCATACCTGGCTGTGGGCCACCAGGCAAGGTCACAGGTAATGGGAGAGACTGTGCACAGGTCTGGGGTTCTGCTTTTCTTGGGGTTGAGATATGGGGGGGCCTAAGGTTTCAAGGGCTCACTCTTTATTGGTGATTTTAAAACGTAAGAGCAGGGATTTGAAAAGGAAGAGAAAATAAACAAGTAGCCCAAATGGTCTGTTGTGGACATCAAGTTCTCAAACAGGAGCCTCAGTGGGGGTGAGGTGGCTGGCTCTCTAGCCATATGGCTAGCCCACTGTTCATTCGAGAGATTCTTCCTTGAAGTGGACGCCTCTTTGACATGGATGCCTGGGCAGTCTTCAGACCTTAAGTCAGGCACTTCCATTACAAAAAGAAAAAAACAACTGTAAGGGCTTAGACTACAACTTTTTCTCCATTCTAATTTCACTCTCCGTTCCTTTCTTTTTCTGTGTGCCTCTTTCCCTCTCTTTTGCTATCTGTGTCTCAGGCCCTGTCTGGCCTGATCTGTCTCTCTGTCCTGCCGTGTCTGTCTCTGCTCTCCAGACGTCTCTCCTGGTCAAGTCCCTCTCTGACTGGCATCTTACTGGCCTCTGTGTGGGTCTACTACCCAACCCGATCTCTTTCTTTCCCCAGGCCAGGCCTCTGTGGGGCCCCCAGTGGAGGAGTCTGTGGCCCACGCTGTGGCTGCGGTGGGGAGCCGCCTGTACATCTCAGGGGGCTTTGGGGGAGTAGCCCTGGGCCGCCTGCTGGCCTTGACCCTGCCCCCTGACCCCTGTCGCCTGCTGCCCTCATCGGAAGCTTGTAACCAGTCTGGGGCCTGCACCTGGTGTCTGGGGGCCTGCTTGTCTGGGGACCAGGCCCACAGGTAACTGTGATGACTGACAGCTATAAGGGAAGGAGGTGCCCTTCCAAGGGGATTCTCTGCGAGGCCAGGCTTGTAGTCCCTCAGGGGGGTAGTGTCTGGTCAGGATACTAGCTCATATGGGAAAACGGATGGTTCATCACAGGCAGGGTGGGCTGGGGCTCCCAAGATGGGTGGGTGCCCTACTTGTGGGCTGGAGTATCATCCAAGAATGCTTCCTGGGGGATCTGGGTCCGAGCTGGGCCCCACTCTGCCAGGAGACTTTACACCAGCAGAGGTTCGCATGTGGGGCTGCGCCTGTTGTGTTTGAGAGACTGTCTGAGTTTGGGGAAAATGAGACTGGAAAGTTGGGTGGGGCCCACTCAGAAAGGGCTTCTACTGCTTGGCCGAGGTTCTGGGCTCTGTGCAGGTCACAGCTCCCTTATCTGTAGTTCGGGAGCTGAACATTTCAGAGAGCTGAAAATGCTGTCCTGGTTGTAGCACAAACTCATTTGGCTGCATGACCATCCTGAGCCGGTGCAAAGCTTCCTCGTGGTTTTGTTTGTCCCTTTAAATGTGTCACCATGTTTACTACAGAACTATTAAAAGGTTGATTTGTGGGGTGCTCCCCTAGACTACAGCAGGGGTTTTATGTAATAGTGGGTACACCCACTGCTTTTCTAAAATCCAGAAAGTTCTGAAGCATGTGGGCCTTCCAGCATTTGGGGTGAGGGATTGTGGATGTCCACTGTGAGTGACAGGGGGTCACAAAGGTTTGTGCAGGAGAGGCCAGGGGCCAGCCTGGACAGAAAGAATCCTGGGGGCTGTTGGGAGGG
>PVKE010003044.1:0-52226 GCA_004027555.1 Craseonycteris thonglongyai | reverse complement strand
GCCTCAGGGGCTGGAGGGGCAGGGGATGTGCAGTATTGTCCAGTGTCTCTGGCCTGGGTGACAAGTGGTTGAGGGACCATCACCAGGTAGGATGGGGAGGAGCAGGTTTGTGAGTCCTGTGCCGAGTCCAGCTTGGGACATGTGAAGGGCCTGCAGGACGATGTCCAGGAGGTATAGGGAAGAGGTGAGGGCGGGAGGAGGAAGGATGGGGCTTGGCTGGGTGTGATGAGCTAGGTCTTGTGCTTCCCCAGGCTGGGCTGTGGGGCTCCCCCCTGCTCCCCAATGCCTCACTCTCCTGAAGAATGTCGACGTCTCCGGACCTGTAGTGAGTGCTTGGCCCGCCATCCCCGGACCTTGCAGCCTGGAGATAGAGAGGTGAGTGGTGTGGGGGTTCAGGGCTTGGGAAACATTATGCTCTTTAGCTGTGATTGGGTGGGAGGAGCTGAGTCAGGAGGTGTGCTGGGGACCCTGAGGACCCCACAGAGCCCATCTTCTCCCACCAGGCGGTTGCCCCCCGTTGTAAGTGGTGTACCAACTGCCCTGAGGGCGCCTGCATTGGGCGCAATGGGTCCTGCACCTCAGAGAATGACTGTCGCATCAATCAGCGAGAGGTCTTCTGGGCAGGAAACTGCTCGGAGGCTGCGTGTGGGGCTGCTGACTGCGAGCAGTGCACCAGGGAGGGCAAGTGCATGTGGACTCGGCAGTTCAAGAGGACAGGTGAGCACTGAGTCTTGGTCCCTCAGAGGAGAGCCTGGGCTCCTGGGTCTGAGGGAGGAGGGGCTGGGGGCCTGGACTCCTGGGTCTGAGGGAGGAGGGGCTGGGGGCCTGGACTCCTGGGTCTGAGGGAGGAGGGGCTGGGGGCCTGGGCTCCTGGGTCTGAGGGAGGAGGGGCTGGAGGTCTGGACTCCTGGGTCTGAGGGAGGAGGGGCTGGGGGCCTGGACTCCTGTGTGTGAGGGAGGAGGGGCCAGGGGTCTGGACTCCTGGGTCTGGCGGAGGAGGGGCTGGGCGCCTGAACTCCTGGGTCTGAGGGGGGAGGGGCTGGGGGCCTGGACTCCTGGGTCTGAGGGAGGAGGGGCTGGGGGCCTGGACTCCTGGGTCTGAGTGAGGAGGGGCTGGGCACCTGGACTCCTGGGTCTGAGGGAGGAGGGGCTGGGCACCCGGACTCCTGGGTCTGAAGGAGGAGGGGCTGGGGGCCTAGATTCCTGGGTCTGAAGGAGGAGGGGCTGGAGGTCTGGACTCCTGAGTCTGAGGGAGGAGGGGCTGGGGGCCTGGACTCCTGGGTCTGAAGGAGGAGGGCCCGGGGGCCCAGACTCAGTTCTAATCACTCCCTCACTGCAGGGGAGACCCGCCGTATTCTCTCAGTGCAGCCCACCTATGACTGGACGTGCTTCAGCCACTCTCTGCTGAATGTGTCCCCAATGCCAGTAGAATCATCACCCCCACTGCCCTGCCCCACCCCCTGTCACCTGCTTCCCAACTGCACCTCCTGCCTGGACTCCAAGGGTGCTGATGGGGGCTGGCAGCACTGTGTCTGGAGCAGCAGCCTCCAACAGGTACTACACACGGCTGCGGTCCCAGTGTCCTTCCTTTCTGCTCCATATTGACTTTCTCTGGTACCTCCTCCTCTGTCCTACTCCCTCCTCCATCTCTGTAGCTATGAACCCACCATCATGCTTTTGCTTTATACCCACTTTCTCTTCTCTCCTCCCAGCAACTCTTTCTTCCCTTGTTGCTTTGTGTGTCTCCCTGTTATGTTCTCTCGCCACACTTCTGTGTCACTTCCAAACTCCCTAGCCCTGTGTTTCTCCAGCTCTTGTTCATGCTCTTCCTACCCCGTCCTTCAGTGACTTCCCTCTTCCTCCCAAACCTTTCTGCTTCCCTCCTTATCTCTTTTTCTCTCTGCTTTTAGAACTTCTGGTTGTAAGAAAGAGAAACTCATTTGAACTGGTTTTATTATAAGGAACTAGGGGTATTTGATGGAATCTGGGGACAGGACATAACTTTCTCCAAAGTTCTCAGACCACATGGTCTCTAATGTTAGCTGTTCTCTACACATCACTGTCCTTCAGTTTCTCTCAGCTTGATTATTGACACGCAGGGCCTCAAATGGCAGCCCTTGACCCTTGGTGTCGGGGGCGTTCTAATTCCCCAGACCACAGTCATTTCTGTTTGTCAGTGCATTCACATTCTCAAGGGAAGACTTCAGCCTTGGTCCAAGAAGACATAGCCAGGGAGGGGTAGAAGCACATCTTTCTAACATAGCAGTTCAGACCCACCCTTCATCTGTGGCTCTGGGCTGAAGAGATGATTCCGGAAGGTCTGGGGAGGTGCTGTATGTGCCAGTGATAGTCCACCCCTTGAGCGCCTAGCACATGCTCACTCATGAAGTCCTATCATGACTTAGCTGTCCTATGGCAGACGTTGAAGACATTTACCTCTCTTCCCCACCCCAAACCCATCCCGTCGGAAGACAATGGAGATTCGCGTCTTGCTATCACATCCAGAAGCAGTGTGACTGGGCCAGAGTTCTGAGTTTCTGATTTCTGCTGATGTCCACTCCCCATTATATCTTTATTGTTCAAGACCCCATCAACATGTGATCGCTTACCATCTCAACCCATGAGCCTACATGAATCTTTTGTAAAATAGGAATGGTATCAACAGATCCCATCTGGGGTGTTTCCAACTCCAATGACCAATTCACCAACTCTCCAGACACCAGCTGGTTGTCCCACAATTCAGTTCACTCCTGATACCATCTATGTGGTATTAACATCAGATCTCACAAGTTAAAGGGCTCAGTCCTGCAAGATGATCTCCTGCTTCAGTGGTCATTCACAAATCCAGTGACCCATACTTCTGACTGGCCAGCTATAAATCGGGATCTCCCATCACCCCCTCAGCAGGTTTGATTATTTAGTCGCAGGGCTCAGAGAACCCATAGAAACATTTACGGCACTTAACTAATACCAGTTTATTATAAAGACACAACTCAGGAAGAGCCAAATGGAAGAAATGAATGGGGCCAGGTAAGGTGGGGATGCAGAGTTTCCATACCCTCTCTGGGCATGCCACCCTCCCACTGGATGTGTTCCATGCCACCACAACTCTGAACCTTCTTGTTCAGGAGTTTTTATAGAGCTTAATCTCCAGCTCTGCCCTACGTCAGTGGGTAGGGCTGAAAGTTACACCCCCTCTAATTACTTGGTCTTTCTGGGGACTCCTTCCTAAGTCACCTCATTAGCATCAACTCAGAGGTGAAAAGGGCTCCTGGTGAATAACAAAGGACATTCCCATGACTGAGGAAATACTGTGCATTTTAGGGATAAAAGCCAAATACGTTTTTGTGTTGCACCATACTATCTGTAGGCAGGTGGCACAAATTCAACGTGAGGATGTAATGAGAGTGAGGAGCAGAGCCTGCCTTTCAGTAAAAACTGGGTAATGCCCCAGGTTTCACCCAATGGGAAGATTCCCAGTCTCCACTGTCTGGGACATACCTAGAGGATCAGTGGAGCTGGGTGGGGGACGGAATGGCCCCTTGGGGGCTCTCAGTGTGACCCTGCAGTGTTGGCCTTTAATAAGCAGAGGCCTCTGCTCTCCAAGCCTGGGGTCCTTCTAGTGATACAAGTTCTTCCCTAATATTATTGACATTGCCATTACTTGTCCTCGTGGAGACTCCAGGGACCAGAAGGCAACACCAGGTGGCACCAGCTGGTCTCCCAGCCCCTCTGTGCTTGCTGAGCCCTCTGAGCAGCTCTGGAGGTGAGGGACCCACCAGGTATGAAGCAGGAGGAAGTGGTAGGGTCCCTGAATTGGAAAGCACAATGTTGATGTGCTTGTGAATGTGAGATGACTTCTGCCAGATTTGCTGGTTTCTGTGAAATCTAGTTAAAGTGTTGGCTTGGGTTTTTTAAAGCACACCACAGCACAGCTCAAATGTAACAGGTGTGCAGGCCAGACCTGGCTCAGTGTAGCTGTAATTCAACCATCCAGCATTGTTCTTTTGAACGACTTTGGCCGCAGAGCCTGGGGCAGGTGACAAGTGCTCCCTTCCCTGGCTGGCTGGCTTCTTTCCTCCTTTACTGTTTTGTTCACCAAATACTTCGTTGAGCACCTTCCTTGTGCCAGTCCCTTTGCTGGGCTGTGGGCACATGCCCACAGACGAGCTGGGATTCTGCTCTCGGATCTGACATTCATGTGTCTCTGCTAGGAACACAGGAAATACAGTTATGGTGTTGGCCAGCAATGTGTTAGCTGTTAGGGAGGTCACAGCCGAAAGCACTGTGCAGACCGGGGCCCCAGGCTTCTCTTTGCGCCCTCCCAGATTGGCCTACTGCCTGCCAATGGATGCACCACATTTAGACCTGGATGCCAAACCTGGCAGTGACTGGCAGTTGAGCAAGTCTCAGCTCAGCACAGGCTGTACCCCTCAATGAGCTCAGAGCTCTGGCCACAGCAGTCAGGGTTTTTGTGTTTCAGGATTGCATGGTGGCTTTGCTTTTTCCTCAGTGCTATTGCTTTCCTCTTATACTTTACTCAAGGCTTGAGCTGTAAGTAAAATGCTCCCATACACTGCGGTAAGTTCCCAAGAGTCTGACCTTCACTGCACTGCTTGTCTGAGTCCCAGGACGTAAGTGATGGTGTGTGAGCCCCTGACTAAGGACTCCAGTTTCCCAGCCCAGGGGGGCAGCCTCCTGTAGCCCCAGCAGCCACGTCCCCATTTTTTCTAAGCAACTGGCTTGTAACCCCCTCCTGATCCTGGTTTCTGTCTCCAACTGGATCATTGCCTACCTTTGAGGGTAAGAAGCAGCTGTGCTCTAAGCCAGGTGGGTAAAGGGGACTCATTCCACCAACACAATGAATGGCATCTCTCAGAAGCCCGGGTGGAGAGTGCAGCTGGGCGTCACCAGGGACTGAATGTGGGAAAGAGCCTTTCCTGCTGTGTTTGGGGGTGTGGTTCTTATCTCTGCCTGTTTCTGCCTCTATGCTTTGTCTGCCTCTCTCTTCCTCGGTGTCATTTACTCATCCAAATGGTCCCGCCAGCCCTAGTCCACACAATCTTAGTTATAGATGCTTGGGAGGGAAAATGTGATGACCTCACGTGGTGTCCACTTCAGTCCACCTGGCTGTGGCCAGGGAGGTGGGTCTCTGAGAAGAGGGCGTGGTCCAGGAAGATACACAGGCAGAGTTTGTTTGATGCTCTGTCTTTGCATTTTCCCTCCCTGGACAGTGTCTGAGTCCCTCTTACCTGCCCCTGCGATGTATGGCTGGAGGCTGCGGACGGCTGCTCCGAGGGCCCGAGAGCTGCTCCCTGGGCTGTGCTCAGGCAACCCAGTGTGCTCTGTGTCTGCGGCGCCCCCACTGCGGCTGGTGTGCCTGGGGGGGCCAGGATGGGGGCGGCCACTGCCTGGAGGGCGGACTCAGTGGCCCCCGTGATGGTGAGAGGGGTTTAGGGGTGGGGCTAGAGGGGCTGGTGCAGAGAACATGGGGGAGCGCTGGGGGCTGTCTTAGAGGTGGGGCTCAGGGGAAGTAGGACCAAGGGCCTAAATGGCTGGGTGGGTGGTACAGAGGCCCTCCCAGGTGAAGGAAGCCCTGTATCCCCATGCCAGGGCTGACATGTGGGCATTCTGGGGCCTCCTGGGCCTACCTGTCCTGCCCCCCTGAGGACGAGTGTGCAAATGGGCACCACGACTGCAATGAGACACAGAACTGCCATGACCGGCCCCACGGTTATGAGTGCAGCTGCAAGACGGGCTACACCATGGACAAGTGAGGCTGCAGCCGGCCGGGAGGCCGGGGTGGGGTCCAGGGAAGTGAGGCCAGACAGACTGTGGGGTGAGTGAGTGTGAGGATGGTAAAGGATGAGGTGTGAACCCAAGCAGGACGGAAGAAGGTAGTCCAGGGCGTGAAGGTGGTGGGATTGATCAGGGGGGCATGCGGGTGGGGCAAGGCTGGCGAGTTTGATAGAGTATCCAGGGAAGAAGGGGCCCTGAGCTGGCTTGTGGAGGGGGAGAGTGATGGAACAGGGTAGGGATGAGGATGACTGGCGGTGGGCTCGCAGCTGCCCTGCCCTGACCCCGCCCTCACCCCAGCATCACAGGTCTGTGCCGCCCGGTGTGTGCCCAGGGCTGTGTGAATGGTTCCTGTGTGGAGCCTGACCACTGCCGCTGCCACTTCGGCTTTGTTGGCCGCAACTGCTCAACAGAGTGTCGCTGCAATCGCCACAGCGAGTGTGCTGGTGTAGGGGCCCGCGACCACTGCCTGCTTTGCCGCAACCACACCAAGGTGGGCTACCTGGGCCTCAGACCCTGCCCCTGGGACCCAGCCACTTCCTGCCTTCAGCCAAGCCCTGAGAAACCAGGCACAGAGGGGAGGTGGCAGGACCCTGTCCAGGAGGTGTGGGAAGACTTTGGGGATACCCTGCGAATTTGTATCACAGTGGGGCTGCCCTGGAATAGTGGACAGAGTTGGCACTGGGTGGTCATATAGAGGAAGACTTGGGATAGTTAGGGAAGGGTGTTCTGAGCTCAGTGCTTTGGGCTGGAGAAGAGTAATCTGTCACTGGAGGTGTGCAAGTGAATGCAGAGCTAAATCACAGATAGGCTGGGATTGCCCAAGCCAAGTGCCAAGTCTACTGCCCTCCCTCTATGGTGCTCTCAGAACCTGTCCCTTCTCCACTGTTGTGCGCCCCCCATGACTCTCCAACCCCTCTGACTGCCCTATCCTGGTTCCCAGGGCAGCCACTGTGAGCAGTGTCTCCCGCTGTTTGTGGGTTCTGCCTTGGGGGGCGGTACATGCCGGCCCTGCCACGCCTTCTGTCGAAGCAACAGCCACGTCTGTGTCTCCAGGAAGGAGCTGGAAATGACCCGGATGGAGCCAGAGAAGTACTCGCTGGATCCGGAGGAGGTGAAAGGAGCTGGAGGCTGAACTCCTGGGCTGGGGGAGGACAGGGCTGGTCCATGCCTTTTTGTGATCACCCTGTCCTTCCTTGGCCAGATTGAAAACTGGGTAACAGAGGGTCCTAGTGAAGACGAGGCTGTGTGTGTAAACTGCCAGAATAATAGCTATGGGGACAAATGTGAGAGCTGCCTACATGGTTACTTCCTCCTGGATGGGAAATGCACCAAGTAAGTAGAAGGGGGACCTTGCCTTGTTCACTAGGTGTGGCGCTAGGAGCCAGACACCTCTCTGCTGTCCCCTGCCCTAGGTCAGGAGAGGATGAATTCCCCAGGGAGCCCGCAGGCTGGAGCAGAGGTTGGGGGAAGAAGCTGGACTCAGATGAGAGGCCCCCAACCTCAGATATAGTATTGAAATGCAGGCTATTGAGCAGCCCCAATGGAGATACCGGTGGGCAAAGAGGGAGAGACCTCTAGACACCCTTCCCGTTCTACCCCCTTCCTTCTGAATGATCAGTTCAACTGGGTTCTAGTTCTGACTCTGCCACTTACCAACTCTGTGGCCTTGGGCAAAGTGCTGCATCTCATGAGCCTCGGTTTCCTCTTCTGGCCTAGACTGGAGCTCACATATGCAGCATCAACCCTGGGTCCCTGAAGGTCATAGGAGCACTGTAATCCCTATCTCCCTCCCCTTCTCAGATGCCAGTGTAATGGCCATGCGGATACCTGTAACGAGCAGGACGGGACGGGCTGCCCATGTCAGAATAACACAGAGACGGGCACCTGCCAGGGCAACTCCCCCAGTGACCGCCGAGACTGCTACAAGTACCAGGTACAGCTAGAAAGCGAGTTATGGGCCAAGGGCATCCCACTTCCCCGGGGTCAGAGCTGGGAGGAGGCAGCCTGGCCCAGGCAGGACCAATAATGTGGTTCTGATTTCTGTGGGCCTAGGATCAAGTCCAGATTGATAGACTGTTCTTGAGCCCCAGTCAGTTTCAGGACCTAGGCAATGATGCTGAGGACCTAGGAATGAGCCTTTTTTGGGGTCTCTCAGGATGGTGGGGAGACAGAATGCATTACAGAAAAATTACAACTTAAAGGTTAGCAATGTTAGAAAACCCATCACATGGTAGATTAATAACAAAAAGTATTAGCTCTCAAAACAGGTCTGGATCCTACCTTCAGGAATGGCTGGATCCAGGTGCTTACACAGTGCCATCAGAAGGCTCTCTTACCCTGCATCTTGACTCTGCTTTCCTCTGTGTTGGCTTCATTCTCAGACAGTGTTTCCTCCAAGTGCCACCCCTTCCATGATGACCTGAGGCTAATAGCAGATTTCATGTCATTACTAATACTCAGATCAAAATTCCCCTTGAGTCCATTTTCCTTTTCTTTGGCTAGGGGATGCTCCTGGAGCCCCTGCACTAACCACTTGGTTGGCTGCCATGCTGCAGGCTTGCCTCCCACAGAAGGGATATTCCATGCCCACTCCTTGGTGTACAGCTCCCACCCTGCACACCTGCCTTCTCTCTCTAGTTCCAGAAGGGAGAGACAGTCCCTTGCTTGCCTCAGTCTTCTCTATCAATCTCAGAAACATCATATCTGCAAAGATTGCAACCCCACCCAAAATGGTGACAGAGCTTCACAAGGCTTCCTGACCCCTGACATTTTCATCCTGGACCAGAATTTTTCCTTTCTTGATGCATACTCAAAAGGCCATTGACCTTTGACAAAAAAGGCAGCCCTGGAAATTAATTCAACCCTGCTCCTCCTGTAGCTCTGTCGGCTGCTCTGAAGTGTGGTCTCTAAGTTCTAATACTGAACGATAGCAGTGGTAGCTAGTATGTGGGGAGTAGCTACCACCAAGCTGGCGCTGTGCTGTGGAGACAGCCCAGGCATGGAAGTCTTGTCAAGGTTGTGCTGGGGCCTTGGTGAGGCATGGATATAAGAGGAAAATGACCTGGGACAGGTCAGACAGCTGCTTGGAGCCTGGCCTGAGCCTGGTCTGATCCCAGAGCTGAGCAGTTTGCACTGGACTGTGATCCATCCACTCATTTACTCAGCAAATATTTACTGAATACCTACCATATGACAGACACTGTGCAAAATGCTGAGACACAGTAAGGAACAAATCAGGCAATGTCTGTCCTCAAGGAACTTACAGTGTCATGAGGAGTCCAGCAACAAGCAAATGAGTAAGTCAGGTAGGTACACAGTGTTGTGAGCGGTCAGGAGGAAAATTAAGTAGAAAGAATGGCTAGGAAGTGTTGGGGAGTGGAAATGCACATGCTGTGGCCAAGGAAGGCCTCAGGGAGAAGGTGACACTTGAGTTAAAACCTGACGGAAGCGAGGATGCCAAACAAGTGGACATGGAGGTGGAGCAGGGGCGGGTGGAGAGTGATTCAGGCAGAGGCTCAGCCAGTGCAGAGGCCCTGAAGTGGAGTGCACCTAGCACATCCAGAAGCAGCACGGCTGGCAGGCGAGGCTGGCCCACCCTGTCCTGTGCCTGTGAGCCAGCTGCATTATTACCTGTGTGCAGAAGAAGAATCTCCAGTTCAGCAGGGTTTAGTCACTTGTCCACGGCCACACAGTAGTGAGACAGTAGAGCTAGGATTCAACAGAGTTCCTCATCACTGTACCTCAGCATTCCAGAGACTTCAGCATCAGGGTGCTGTGGCCCCTGGGGTGACATCAGAGACAGCAGTGCTGGAGTATAGGGTCCTGGCAGCATCTGTACTGTGTCAGGGAGGTTCAGGGGGGTCACAAGGAAGCTGCTGGGGCACTGGGAGAACCTGGGCCTTGGCTACTTACCAATGGTTACAGAATGTCAATTCCGCTTGGAGCAGGGCTAGGCCCTGAGCTCAGCCCTGATGGCTGCCTGCACCTTCCTACCCTGCCTGCAGTGTGCCAAGTGCCGGGAGTCCTTCCACGGGAGCCCACTGGGTGGCCAGCAGTGCTACCGCCTCATCTCCGTGGAGCAGGAGTGCTGCCTGGACCCAACGTCCCAGACCAACTGTTTCCATGAGCCCAAGCGCAGGGCTCTGGGCCCTGGCCGTACCGTCCTCTTTGGCGTGCAGCCCAAGTTTACCAACGTGGACATCCGCCTGACGCTGGATGTGACCTTCGGTGCCGTGGACCTCTACGTCTCCACCTCCTATGACACCTTCGTGGTCCGTGTGGCTCCTGACACAGGCGTCCACACAGTGCATATCCAGCCACCCCCGCCACCACCACCACCCCCACCCCCTGCCGATGGCGGGCCTCGGGGCACCGGGGATCTGGGGGGACCAGGAGCTGGGAGCGGGCCAGCCACCCCAGTGGAGCCACGGGTGCGGGAGGTGTGGCCACGAGGCCTGATCACCTATGTGACAGTGACGGAGCCATCGGCGGTGCTGGTGGTCCGCAGTGTGCGGGACCGGCTGGTCATCACCTACCCACATGAGCACCATGCCCTCAAGTCTAGCCGCTTCTATCTGCTGCTGCTGGGTGTGGGAGACCCAAGTGGGCCCGGTGCGAATGGCTCAGCAGACTCACAGGGCCTGCTCTTCTTCCGGCAGGACCAGGCCCACATCGACCTGTTTGTCTTCTTCTCTGTCTTCTTCTCCTGCTTCTTCCTCTTCCTCTCACTTTGTGTGCTCCTCTGGAAGGCCAAGCAGGCCCTGGATCAGCGGCAGGAGCAGCGTCGGCACCTGCAGGAGATGACCAAGATGGCCAGCCGCCCCTTCGCCAAGGTCACTGTCTGCTTCCCGCCAGACCCAGCCGCCCTGGTCCCTGCCTGGAAGCCAGCCGGGCTCCCGCCACCCACATTCCGCCGTTCTGAGCCCTTCTTGGCCCCCTTGCTACTGACGGGGGCTGGTGGGCCGTGGGGACCTGTGGGAGGGGGTTGCTGCCCACCAGCCATCCCCACCACCACTGCTGGCCTGCGAGCTGGGCCTATCACCCTCGAGCCCACTGAAGATGGCATGGCGGGTGTGGCCACGCTGCTACTCCAGCTACCTGGAGGGCCCCATGCACCCAATGGCGCATGCCTGGGGTCAGCCCTTGTCACGCTGAGACACAGGCTGCATGAGTACTGTGGGGGTGGCGGGGGTCTTGGGGGCAGTGGGCATGGGTCTGGTATAGGCCGGAAGGGACTGTTGAGCCAGGACAACCTCACCAGCATGTCCCTCTGATCCATGGCTGGGTCCTCTGATGGGGCCACCGTGAACTTGGGACCCCTCCATATGGGGGCCCCTGGACACTATCCTCAGAGACCTATGGTTCCCTTCTCCTAGGGGTCCCCAGACAGGGCCTTCTTTGTTCTGCATTGAACAATTATTTATTGACTACCTAGTGTGTGCCAGGCACTGTTGACGGCACCGGGCAAACAGGAACTGAGACAGACAAGGTTCCCAGATCTCATGGGATTAATGTGACTGTAGGGATCTCAGGGTAAAGTCAGCTGGACATCCAAGAAGCTAGACAGATGTGGAAGTAACTGGCTGTAGGAAGTGAGTTACAGGCAGAGGGAACAAAGACACTGAGGTGGGAACCAGCTTGTGTTATTGGGAAGATCGAAAGCTTGAGTGTGAAGAGATAGGCAACTGGATGGATGAAGGGAACATTTATCAAGATGGACAGATTGGGGCTTATGGGGAAGATGAAGGGTCCAATTTGGAGCCAAGATGCCCTTTAGATATCTCTGTATTCAGGTCCAGCCAGGGAAATAGAAACCATTCTGAGCATTTCAGCAGAAGGAACTGAGTGCACAGGACTGGCTGGACTGATGAGGGATGCAACTAAGAAGAGGGGACCATGAGGCAGCCCAGGGACTCAAGCGAGCAAGAACAGAAGCTGCTGCTGCCACCCCTAGGCTGGAGAGCAGAGCTCAGGCGGTGCTACCTGACTGCAGGGCCAGTCACCCAGCTCAGAGTGAGTGCTAAGAGTCAAGGCCGCTGCCTGAGATGCTGCCCCAGGAAGGGCTGGGGGTGGAGACAAAGGTTGGAGACAAAATGGTGGAGACCTCACTGTATAGCTCTCTTCCCAGACCATACTGTCCCAAAGACTTCTGGGCTCTCCCCAGGGACTGCCCCCGACCCCAGCCCTCACCTTGGACTTCTGAGCTCTACTCCACCCCCTGTCCTAGCCACCTTGAACGTGACACTCTTACCCAAGACTCCCATCCCCCAGCTGCCTTTTTGGATCTTAGAGAGCTGGGCCCTGCATCTTCCTTTCTGGGGGCCTTAGTCTAAGAAATCTACCCACGTGTACCATCAGAGGCTGGTTGAGAGACTAGGGAGCAACTGAATCGACAAAGAATGGAGGGAGAAAACTGGTGTCCCAGCACCATGTCCATGCAGGAGATGGGTATCTTGGCTCTGAGCCAACACCCAAACTCTGGATAAATTGGACAAATATCCTTATCTTGGTGCCCCCTCTAAGCCATGCATCCTAGACCTGACTCCTTGGTTCCCCTTCTAGACAATAGTTGAGGTGGTGTCACTATTGAAGCTCTTGTTCCTCTAAGGGAAAAACCGAGGGGACACGAGGGCAGTGAGGCCTTCAACCCTTTCCTGGGTCCCTGTCACGGGGAGACCCCAGTTTATTTCAGGAGGGAAACTAGACTGCCTTGGACCCAGCACCTGGTTTAATTCTTGTTTCTGACAAGAGAGGAGCTTTTCCTAATTCATGTAGACTCTCACAACCAGAAACATCATGGGAGCCTTAATCTGCCAGTCAGCTGGTGAGAGAGAGCCCTGAGGTGAGGGGAAGTGGGAGCGGGAGCTCTGTCCGCTTGGCCAGCCTCGCTGAGTGTGGGAGTCTTGCCTGGAGGATTAAACTATGTACTTTCTGTGCAAGCCAGCCTCTAGGCACACACTGACTGCTTCATCTGGTGTTTAGCCAAGGACACAGCGATGTGTGGGGCTTGGGGCATGTGGGCCTCCAGTGTAGTCATTGAATATTAGTATTTTCAGACTTTCTGAGCAACTTAAGGGATTTTCAGGAATTACTCTGCCCACACATGAGTTTGCCTTTATGAACTGTTGGTAATACCTAACCTCCAAGACATGACTGTGAATTAGTATTTACTGAGTACCAGTGCTAGACAGTTTGCTTGGCTTGTTACCACTGTGGTTTTGATCTTTCCAATATCTATGAGGTAGGTACCGTGTAATCCCCAGTATGTATGTATGTATTTAAAATTTTTTTTTTTTTTGACAGAAGGGAGAGGGCCCAAAGCGGTCTCCATAGTTATATGACATTAGTTTTCAGTATGGTTTCACTCTACAGGTGGGTTCAGGGCTGCACAGGGCAGGAACTGGGCCAGGGGCTTCCTATATGGGAAGCTCACCCTGGCAAGAACCAAACTGGGGGCATACCCCAGTTCAGCATATGGGTCCACACAAGCCAGGGCCAGGATACGATCCTCGGACCCCCGGGCTGCAAGATGAGCACTCAATCTGCTAAGCCATCCCAGTATCCCCTGTATTTTTTTTATTTGTATTTTTTTTTATTGATTTTTGACAGAGAGAAGGGGGAGGGCCCAGAGCAGTCTCCATAGTTGACATTAGTTTTCCATATAGTTTTACTCCACAGGTGGGTGCGGGGCTGCTCAGGGCAGGAACTGGGCCGGGAGCCTCCCACATAGGTCCTAGCAAGAACTGAACTAGGGGCACACCCCAGTTCAGCATGTGGGTCCACGTGGGCCAGGGCCAGGATTTGATCCTCAGTCCCGGGGCTTCAAAGCAAGTGCTTAACCCGCTGAGCCATCCCAGCTTCCCCAGTATTTTTTTTTTTTTAAGATTTATTTTTATTGTTTGAGAGAGGTGTGTGTGTGTGTGGAGGGCCCAGAGCAGTCTCCATAGTTGCACATCATTAGTTGTGACATGGTTTCATTCCACACAGGTGAATGTGGGACTACACAGGGCAGGAACCGAACTGAGGGACTCCCACATGGCAGGTGAGAGAATCTTTGCCACTGAGCCAACCTGGTGGTTACCAGTTGTGCCACAGTTCAGCTTATGGATTTGCACGGGCTGGGGCCTGGAGTCCAACTCTGGACCTTGTGATTGTGAGGCACTTATTCAATCACTAAGCTATCTTGCTATCTCCATAATCCCCATTTTGATGAGAAAACAGATAGGTTTTATTTAGCTGTTAAACGATAGCTGTTATTTTAACCCAGACTTTTTACTCAAATCCATAAGCCTGACTATTAGGCTCTTGTGCCTCCCAAGGATGGCATAGGCAGACCTAGCTGAGCTCTGGCCTAACACAGACTGGGCAATAGGGGCAGAGTATTCAAAATGGCCAGTTCCTGCTTGGGATAAAGTTAAATTTCTCAACCTTTGTGCTAATCCGCAGCAGGACATGCTGCCTCAGGGAGTCCTGAGGCCAGTGGAGAGGTCATTGTGTATGACCAGGAGGGAGCTAAGGTGGTTCTACAAGACACCCCCGTGTCGTGCGTGGACCCTTTGGTAAGGTCTCTTTCTAGTTGTCACCCTGTGACGTTTCCCTCCTAAGCAGAGCATTTGTACTGTGGCTGGGTCTTCAGAGCACCCTTTCTTCATCTGTCACTGTCATGCGGATGGGTACCCGTGTACATATGCCCCAAGCACGGGCTCCTTCCTCCATTGTCAGCTGGTCAGCTGTCACCTCTCCCTGGTATCCATGCATATGAAGAAAGCCTGGGTGTGGGCGCTAGAGGCCAGCTTATGTGTGGCTACTAGCTCCCTAGGGTTTGGCAAAGCTCAGGAAAAGGGGAGGAATGTTTCCAAGTGTTGGCAGCATTCCAGGCAGTGTGGGGTACTTGGCATGAGTCTTAACCTTCCCAGCTGGGAAGTTCAAAATCGTCCCCCCATTTTGCAGGTGTGGAAGCTAAGTCCTCTGCCTAAGAGCTCAGGGCTAATTAATAGGCGAGCCCAGATTCTGATACCATCCTGTCTGAGTTTCTGTTGTCTCCCCACCTCCCTGCCCCATTACCTGTTAAATCACTTCTCTTTGCTAAGCCAGTGTCTCCCATCTGTGATAATTTATTATCTACACCTACAGTGGGTTCCATACTGTTCTAGGTGCTGGGGACACATCGGTGAACAAGGTCCCTGCCCTCGTGGAACTGACAAGCCGGTGGGGAGTTCAATAATAAGTAAATGATAAGGTATTTTGGAAGATGACTAGTAAAAGCAGTGAAAGAGGGGGAAGTGGCTGGTAGTTGCTGTTTAATATAAGCTGGGAAAGAAAGGCCTCCCATAAGATGCCGTGTGAGCAGGAGTAGAGGGATAGGCCATAGAAACATCTGAGGAAAGAGAATTCCAAGTTGAGGGATCAGCCAGTGCAAAGGTCCTGAGGTGGGAGCATGCCTAACATTTTAGAGAAACAACAAAGACTTGTGTGGTTGGAGTGGAGGAAGTAAGGAGGTGGGCATAGGGGGAACTAGAGGTGCATGGTGCAGGTCCTTGGGCCAGGGAGGACTGGCTTTTACTCTGTGCATGAGGAGCTGTGAGAGGGTTCTGAGCCCAAGAGGGATGTGATCTGTCTCAGGTTCCTCTGGGGAAGAGACTAGAGGGCCAGTGGGGGTCGGGTAGGGAGTCCGGTAAGGAGCCACTGCGTGTGTTCAGGCTGAAGAGGAAGGTAGCTGGAACAAGGCAGTGGAAGAGGGAGAAGAGAGATTTTGGATATGGAACTGACAATTTGTTCACAGATTGAGCGATGGGTGAGAAAGTACCTAAACAACTGGAAGATTGAGGCTTGCTAGTTCCTGAGATGGGGAAGACTATGGGAGGAGCAGGTTGGGGTAGGAAATCAGGAGTTAGGCTTTGGACGTGTTAAATTTGAGAAGTGTATTGGGTATTCCAAGTGAAGATATCCCTCGATGGTTGGAGCCACAGAGAATAGCAAATAATATATTAGTATTAGAATAGTTATACTATTATTACAGATAAAATAATGATAGTGTTAACAGTTTAAGTTCAGTCTTTGGCCTTTCCATCAGTTCCATCTCTTACTCTCACAGTAGCCATAGGACATATTAGGGATTATCCTTAGAGGAGGAAACAGGCTTAGAAAAGATGATTAATACAATAAGATAATATAGTAAGTGGCAAGAATCAAGACTGGGTCCCAGGTCTGTTGAATTTGAAACCAGAATTCTTTTACTCTGCTAGTAGTTTTTGCAGTTAGAGGGAGTGGATTGAACTGGCTGATCCTTAAGGATTTCTTCCTGTTCCAGATAGCCTTAGACCTGGCAGTTCTCTGCTTTGGAAACAAAGGTCCCCTGACCTGTTAGAATTGTTTGTAGGACAAGAGTCATAGGTATTGAATGAGCAAAGTAGGCTTTCCTAATTTTTTTCTTTGAACCTGAGTGCCGAGCATTTCTGGTTTTGCGTCTTTATAAGGATGTAAACCTGGGCAGAGCTTCAGGTAGGCAGCTAAGGGGTGAGTTGGTTTTACTTTGTTAGTGAGGGACACCCCAGTTTAGAGAGGGAAGAAACTTGCTGTTGTCATCTATAGAATGTGGGGGTCAAAGATCTGACTGGACTCCACAACTCCTCCTTGCACACCTAGGCATCTTCCCTGTGTCCCCACCTTTCTCACCAAAGCTCCTCCACCCAGATTCCTTCTCTGGGACAAAACACGTAGGCGGAGTTGGTTTTCAGGTTTTTATTGTGGGTGTATTTCTGGTGGCGGGATGGGGTGGAGGGTCAGGCCCTCCCAGGAGGGGGCAGAAGAGGTCAGGCAAGACAGGTGGGAGAGGAAGGTGGGGGACCCTTCTTTACTCTCGGATCTTCAGTTCCCGTGCCATCTGACAGAGGGTGCAGGGCAAACAAAATGTGAGGGCCGCCCAGTCGTGCCCGATAGAGCCCTAGAAGATGGGAAAGAAAGGTTGGAGCCCTGCCTCTGGTCCCCGGAGGCCAGTCCCCAGTCCCCAGTCCGTTGTCCCCGTCGCTCACGCCCCGCGCGCACCTGGATGCGATAGCGCTCGCGCATGCCGGTGCGCAGGGAGTGCAGGCCTCCGGGCAGGAAGGGCGCGCAGCAGCACTCGCCGAAGTCGTCGGAGATGCGGCAGGCGAGGCACAGCGGGGCGAACGTGCCGCACAGACCTGCGCGGACGCGGGGCTGTCAGAGCGGGGCCCACTGGGCATCTCCTGCCGGCTCCGCCTCTGGGAAGTCGCGGCTGAGGGTCCCAGGAGCCGGGGTGGGGGTGGGGATGGGGGGTCCAGAGGGAATGGAGCGTTGGGGGAAAGCAGAGGTCTCAGCAGGAATTGGAGGGGCCGAGTTAGAGATTGGGAAATAGGTTTTGAGGGTGAAAGGGATAGGTTGAGGATCCTAGGGGAAGTTGGAACGTGTGAGGAGGTCAGGACCCTAGGAAGTGTTGGGAGTCCGAACAAGGCGTGAGAGAGAGTGGGGATTCAGGGTCCCAGGAGGGAGAGGGGAGTTTGGATTAGCAGGGCTTCGCAGAGGGTAGGAGGTGAGCTGTCCTCCTCTTTTGCTCTCCCTCTGGCCTGGAGGGGAGGGTGGGGAGTGGGCACTCACAGACGGGCATGTCATTGCAGCAGTCCGTGAGGCCGGTGTGCCAGTCACTGAGCTGGGTCTGGTAGCAGCTGCTGGCACACTGGGGCTGACTGGTCACTGGATAGGACATGGCTACGGAGGTGAGGGATGGAGGTCAGTGGGCAGCGTCGCAGCGCCTCCTGTTTTCCCCGCACCCCTGCCGCCCCTCCCTCTGCCGGGCAGGCTGGGCGGGGCCACCAGGCCGCCCACTGAGGGGACACCACTGCACCCCCTTTCCCTTCCGCCACATCTGAGCATGGACACCCCAGTCTGTTCCACTCTAGCTGCATCCTGCACATCTGGTGGAGCTGGGGGTGGGGTCTCCTGCATGTCTGGGGAAGGGTGGGTGCCACACGTGGGCGAGACCAAGACATGCTGCTGCCTCCTTCACGTCTGGGCCTGGGGTGCTGGGTTCCCCCATTTCGGGGGCCTCTGGGGTGCAATCAGGCGCCATCTGTCTTCGAAGCCAGGGTGCCCAGGGGAAAGAAGTGGCCAGATTCCAGGGACTGGAAGGGTTGCCCATCCATCCAGCGATCCCACCTTTGCCTTTCACGTCGTGCATCTCAAACTGCATCTTGCTGGCCCTGAGGAGGTGGCGTTGGGGATGGTAGAGGTGGCAGCGGTGACAACAGTGTAGTCTGTCCAAGGGACACTGGATACCAGGGGAGGGGAGGGCAAGGGGCAGGGGCACTGGGGGCTGGGTTCTCAGGGGGAAGGATGCAGGAGAAAAAGAGACCGAGTTAATCTGCTGCCTAGGAGAGACATGGAATAGGGATGTATGGGGGGGGGGGCGAGAAACTCGCCCATCTCTGTACAGCTGCCCGACAGACCCCAGAGGACCCTCCTTATTCCAGAGCTGGAGCGATCAAGAGACAGAGACAGGCAGAGTCAGAGACAAGGGGAGAAAGAGATCAGAACCAGGTGCCCATAGAGATGCTTCCAGTAATGCTCACACCTGCCCAGCACTGACTTCCCTACAAGCTCATTTCACAGATGGAACCCTGAGGCTCAGAGAGATGAAGAGCAATGCCCCACACCTTCTGGCCCAGGCCAAGGAGGTGAGTAGAGGGAGCACTGAGCCCCAGGATTTCCAGCACCTCTCAGGATGTGAAGGGCATACAGGGGCATTGGGAAAGACAGCAATATCCAGAGAGCTAGACAGAGATCTGCAAGGAGACAGACAGATGTGAATGGAATGGAATCGGGGGAGAACAGAGCAGAAGTGCTGACCTCAGAGCAGAGAGCTCAGGGGGTGCTCCTACCTGCAGGACGGTGATGGCGATGATGGAGACAGAAGTGTGGGTGACACAGGCACTGAGTTCTCAGTCTCAGATCCGGAGCTGCTTATATTTGGGAGAGTCTGGGCGGGGCGCTGAAGAGGTGGTGAGGGAACCAAGCTGGTCACTCTGACCCTCCCCGCCCCCCTCTCCATCCTCCATCCCCCTACTTCACCCTCCTGCTGTGCCTCAGGACCGAAATTGTGGGGGTAAGGGGTTCAGAGATGGGGAGCTGGGAGTGGAGAAAGAAAGGGGAGTGGGCAGAGAGCTGGGGAGAGAAGGTGGAGGGGAGGTGTAAGGGGCACAGCTGGGTCAAAGTACAGAGACTGAAAGAGAGGGAAAGACAGAGATGGGAAAGGAATGGGGAGAATGAGACTGGAGAGAGAGAAGGAGATGCAGAGAGATGGAGGGAGAAGAGAAGACAGAGGGATGGAGAAATAGATGCTTAGACAGAGGCACAAAGATCTGGGGAGAAATAACAAGAAGTGGGAGACAGATTTGCAGAAGAGAGATGCAAAGGTGGAAAGGTAGACAGGCAGGTAGGTGGAGCCCATGGCTGAGAGCTGATGGCTGATGGCTGATGGCCGATGTCTGATGGCTGGTGGCCGATGCCCACTGCCAGACTTAGAGGGAAGGAAAAGGGGAGAGGAGAAAGGTCTGCTATCAGGAGAGAGTACAGTGTGGGCCTCCCTTGAGGGCTTTCCCATCATCCTTAATGAGGTCCCTAATTCCCTGAGAGAGGGGGCCTTGTCCTCCCATTCAGGACCATGAGGCACATGGGGGGGGGCAGTGTGTTTTGGGGGTGACTCATGCTGGAACCAAAGTAAATAAACACACTTCACCCCACCTCTAAATTGGGAAGGGAGGAGGCTGGGAACTGAGAAGCTTGGTTCCTGAAGGAGGTGGCTGTGGTCTAGGCCTCTTGAGTCCTAACAGAGCAGAGGGCTAGGGACCTGGATTCCTGAATCTGCCAGGGCTTGATCTCTGGACCCTAATAGGGGAGGGAGACGGGGCTCAGATTCTTGGATCTGAGGGATGAGGGGTCTGGAGTCCAGATCATTGGATTAGGCCAGGCTGCATCCCTGAGTGGGGTAGGGGGTCCTGGGATTCCAGACCTGCTGGGTTCCTGAGAGGTGAGAGAGCTGGGGGCCTGGATGCCTGAGTCACCAACCTTTTCCCCCAACAGGCCTGGCGGGGTTGGAGGTGACTCAGTGAAGGAAGCAGCATTAGAGCCGGGTGGGGTTCCCAGCACGGGTGTTACTCCAAAAATGTAGGAGGCACTGGAAAATTGGGGTGTCAACTGTAGAGAAGGTAGCGTCATCACCCCACTGGGTATGGGTATGGGGTGATGGCAAGTGGACCACCCTGTTGGCCTGGGATCCCAGCTGACCCCACCCCCTGGTCCATCACCTCAGGTCCCAAGCCTTGGTCTCCTGGCACCACCCAGATGACTTCCTATCCTTGTCCCCAGACCTGTGGGCAGCACTCTGTGACTTGCCTGTGTGTCTCCATCATTTGGTCCAGGATCCTGAATGTCTGTGGAACATCTTTCCACGCTGTTCGTGTCCCTGTCCCCACCTCTCTGCATCCTTATCTCCAGCTCTAAATCTCTCCTCTCTTTCTCCCCTCAATCTCTGCCAGTCTGTTTCCAAATTTCTCTGTTTCACTGTCTGCCTATCTCTGAGTCTGTCTCCCAAGCTCTGTGTCTCTTGCCCTTCTCCTGGGGGCTCTGCCTCCTATCACAGCACCTCTCCCTTCCCCAGGCCTGCACGTGGAGGCAGTCGCAGGACCCTAACCCCCAGCTGTTCAGAACATGACTGCAGGTGACTCAGGGTCAGTCATCTCTGAGGACCCTAGAAGCTCCCAGTATGACAACCTGAGTTGTCCTCCAGTTTCCTCTCCCCACTCTAGCCTGGGGGCTGCAATTAGATATAGCAACTCCTGCAGATGAGGAAATCATGACTGGAGAAGCTGTGAGGTGGCCTGCTTAGGGGTGAGGAGGAGGACAACAGAGGGCAGGAAGATGAGAGGCCTAGGGGCTGAGGAGTTTCCAGGCATCTGACCTCCACCCCCTCAAATAAGATTGCCAGATAAAATACAGGATGCCCTGTTAAATTTGAATTTCAGGTAAACAACAAATACCGTGCAATATTTGGGATATGCTTACACCAAAAAAAGGTATTTGTTATTTATCTGAAATTCAAATTTCACTGGACATTCTGCATTTTTATTTGACAAATCTAGAATCCTACCTTCAAAGGCAGGAATACAAGTACCCAAGATTCTGGGCTCCCAGCCCTCAGAACCTGAGAGTCCAGGCCCCCAGCCCCTCCTCCCTCAGACCCAGGGGTCGAGGCCCCCGGCCCCTCCCCCCTCAGACCCAGGAGTCCAGGCCCCCAGCCCCTCCCCCCTCAGACCCAGGAGTCCAGGCCCCCAGTCCCTTTCTCTCCAGAACCCAGGAGTCCAGTCAAGGTCTGGGTCCAGTTGCCCAACATGGGTTTCACAAGGCAGGTGGTGCCATCCATGGCTCTGGTGGAACCGGTCTGGCTGAGCAGACCAGTGAGGTGGCCCCCCCTTCCCATCCTAAGCCTGCTGCTTCCTTGAGGGCCAGCCTAGTGGGGCTGGGAGCAGAACAGGGAGCTCTGGGTGGGTCTCTGTGTCTGGATTTGGGTGTGTTGTGTCTCTGTGTGGCACATATCTCTGGGTGCTGTGTGTCTGTGTGGTGATTGTCACAATATGTGTCACTTTGTGTGGCCCTGTGTTCTGGGGTGTGACATGCGAAGGGGTCTTTTTTATTTGTGTGTCTCTATTGCCTTCCTGTGAGTCTACCCACTATGTGCCTGAGTTTGGGTGTGGCTTTAGTTGTGAACGTTTTGTGTTTCTGACTGGATTTAGGCAGGAGTTACTGTGTTAGCCTTGTGTGATGGCCGTGAGAGCCAGAAAACCTGACTTCCAACCCCAATGGCCTCTTCACTGGCTGTGGAGCCTTGGGCAAATCACTAAACTTCCCTGGACCTCAATTTTTCCATTTGTAAAAAGGGTTGTTGTGAAAATAGTTGTTGAGAGGATTAAACGAGTTAATTCATATAAAGTGCCTAGCTTGTGTTTGGCACATAGGAAACATTTTATGTTTATGGTGATGATGCTGATGATGATACTGATGATGATGATCTGTATTAATTGCTGGGGATACAATGATGAATGAAACCAAGTCTTTGCTCATGGTCCTAGTAGGAATTGGATGAATGTCTGTCAGTGACTGGGCATATAATTGCATAACGGGGTTCTCTGTTTTGCATGTGGATTAGGATATTTCTGTGTGTATTGTCAGTGCAGCAATTCCATGATTATGTGCCCATGTTTGTGTTTGTAGGTGATTACATGTGCTGTGTATGTGATTCTCTGATTGTGTGGGTGTAAGTGCAAAACCACCCCAAGGATGTGTTGTGAAGGCACGTGTTTGGGGTGATCTTGCATTTCTGATTCTGAGGAGCTGGGAATGTGTCTGTATGTGGGGCCTTGAGAACCACTTGCTCAGCTGCTCTTTTGCATGTCCCCCAGGTGTCTCTGGGAGAGTGACTCCTTCCAAAGTGAACCTCAGTTTCTCTGTAATGGGGATGGTGGGCCCTGTGACTTTGGGAGAAACACCAGGGTGGAAGGGAGGGTGGGAGGAGACATTGAGGCCAGGGAGAGGCTGGGAAATGAAATGTGATGGGGATGTGAGAGATGGTGGGATGAGGACAGAGGAACAGCTGCACAGAGAGACATGGATACTTGCCCATCCACTCCATTAGCATTGGCTGTGCCCCTGCACGGAGCCAGGACCTCTGGTGGGCATTGTTTCAAGTCCTGGGGAAAGTAGAGAAGTAGAGAGATCCAGACAGTGAAGATCTGCCAGTAAAGTGGTTGCTGTCCTAGGGTGGCCCACTTGTCTCCACAAGGGGCTCAGTGACAGTGCTGAGTGATGGAGACCCAGTGATGGAGAGGGACAGAAAGAGCCCTGCTCCTCCCAGGTCCTCCCTGAACTCTGATCTGTCCAGATCAAAGAACAGAGGGAAAAGTCCCTTCCCAGGCTTGGGGCATCCCATGAATAATTTTCTTATCATCTTCTAATAGGTTGATGACATACCTGCTTCCTCCTAATCATTACTTTTGACCCCAACCAGGCTCAACACCCACAGGAGAAGGGCTGGACAGCTTGGTGTGTGGGAGTCAGGGTAGGAAATACCTGAGCATCCCCATCCTGGCTCCTTCCTCCCCCAGGACCCAGGAATCCTGGCCCCCAGCCTACTCCCCAACCGCCACGAGTCCCAGCTGCCAGCCCCTCTCCTTTTTCCCTTGTCTATCTTTTCTTTGGGCCTGTCTTTATCTCTTTGTTTATCTCCATCTGTGTTTTATGTCTCTCCTGTCTCTTTACATCTTGATTTTCTCTCCCTGGGTGCCAATTTTATCACTTGTAAAATGAGGATGATAATAATAATAATAATATAATAATAATAATCCAATCTCTTAGAGCTGTTATGAGGAAGACATAATTATGTGAAATGCTTTGCACAGAACCTGGGCCACAGTAAACTCCTTACAAGAGAGCTCTATTATTATTTATTATTATTGTTTTCAATATTTAATCTCTCCATTGGTATCTGTGTTTTTGTCTCCACGTGACTTTCAAGTCTCCTCCCACTCTGGGTTCCTTTGCAGACAGCACCCTGTCCCAGGCTTCCCTTTAGGGTCGAGGAAAGGGTATATTGAGGCCAGAGCTTCTCCTAAGCTTCTTCCTCTTCATCTCTAGTCCAGGCCTCACCTCAGGACTCAACTCTTGCCTGAGGACGAGGCCTGGCTCCAATCCCATAAATAGTCACATAAAATCCTGAACCTGAAATATGTCATCCCTAGGCAGGCCAGTGACTCTTGGGATCTTATAAGTCCCTGTTTCTAGACCCTGACCTTTCAGGTTCCCAGCTTCCTTCTCCCTCCGATCCAGAAGTCTAGGCCCCCAGTCCCTTCTTCCCCGGCTCCCAGTCTCCTCCCTGAGAACCAAGAAGTCAGAACTCTCAAGTCCCTGTCCTTCCTCAGAGCCCAAGGATCAGGCCAGAGAACAGCCCAGGTACGTGAGCCAGAAACCCTATTCACTGTTCTTCTGCAGTCAACCACGTACAGCCTCAACTACTTCCAGTTCAGTCTTTTCAGAGGCGGGTCTGACTCCTCCGAGTCTACCCTTATCGTCAGTCACGGTCATTCAGTCAATAGACATTTTGCCTCCTACCACTTTGAGCCACTCAGGGGCGTCCCATAGTAGGCGGGGCCCATGGCCCAAGTCGAACAGCGATAGGCTCTTGAGGACGCCGGTCTCCTCCTGTCCACTAGTTGGCCAATAGGCGGGGCACCTGGTGGTGAGGGTGGGGTGGGAATCCTGGCGGTCCCCGCATAAGCTGGAGCGGGTTGGAGCGGGAACAGGCTCTGCGGGTAGGTCCTGAAAGCCTTTACCAGCACGCCCAGGGTTGGGATTCTGGACATAGCTCGGACAGAAGACGGTGAATTTGGTGCAGCTCTAGGCGAGGGAGGAGCTTAGCCGGGTGACCGTCACCATCTGGTTTGCTTTGTTGGAGAAACTGAATCCGAGATGCATAGCCTGAGATATTCATCCTTCCATTCCATTCCTCCCACCCTAAGCCTGATTCTTGTCTCCATCTACCTGCACTGCCCACCTGTCCATTCAGTCCTGCCCTCATTAATTCCCTCATTCACTGTCTTCCTCATATAACCACTCACACTCACTCATTCACACCTTCACCCACCCATTACTTAAAACATTTCCTGAGGCTTTCGTGCTGGTTGATGGTGGTGACCAAGATGAGTCAGGCCTGCGCCCTGCCCTCAAAGAACCCGGGGTCAGATGGGAGGACAGACCCACACATTGATAGGCAGGGGTGTGCAGAGGCGGGGGAGTCCAAGAGTCTTTTTTGGGTTTGGCGGGTAAGGAAAGGGTTTCCAGGGGAGGGGCCATTAGAGCTGGATCTTGGAGGAGCAGGATGTACCAAACAAGGGTGGAGGAGAGCTTGTGGGGAGGGTGTTTCAACATGAGCAAAGACAGGGAGGTGTGCGGGAAGGACTATTACTGTCTGGAAGAGGACGAAAAGGTAGGAAGAGGCCAGGCAAGCTTGGATTTTGTTCTAGGGATGGAGGGTGGTGGTAGTAGGGAACCATAGAAGGGTTTAGAATAGGGAAGGATTGGGTTAGAGCTGGAGCCAGAACTAGAGGAATGAGACTGGAAGCCAGTAGCTCAGAAGGTGGCCTGGGCAGGGACCCAGGCAAGAGGATGGAGCCTGGATTAGGCCAAAGGCAGAGGGGAGGCCAGGACAGGACCCAGTGCTCTGGCCTGGGGGGATGATGAAGCCATCTTTCAGATAGGATCAAGAAAGAGGAACAGGTTGTGGTGAGGACTGAGCAGAGATGAACAAGGGGTCCATGAGCTGGACAAGGGGAGCTGTGACTCGGGCTAGTGGGTCTGAACCTTCTGGGAAAGATCTGGGCTATGGTTCCTTCTCCCATCGCAGGCCCTGACTCAGAAGTCACTTGTTGGGTGAATGAGGGCCTATGAGTGAAGGTCCCCCTCTTCCCACCTGCTCAGGAAACTTTCTTGTGCTTCTCCATCTTCCTTCTCTCATTCCCCTCTCTGGCAGCATTAAGACATGTCTCATCATCTCTAAATACATACACAAACATACCCCCCCCCACACACACACCCTGCCTCAAGCTCCCTTCAATTATTTTTCATCCCTTTTACAGCTAAAGTCTTGTGGCATACCCACTGATTCAATCCCTTATCTCCCATTCTGTCCTCAACCCTCCCTGTCTGGCTGCCCACCTCCCATGGCCCTGCAGTGGCTCTGAACAAGGTCACCGAAGACCCATCTACTCATTGCTGAGGCCTCAGGATAATATCTGGGTCCTCATCTGAAACAGACCACTCCCTCCCTCCTGACATTCCCTTTGCTTTACATCAGGGTGTCCAACCTTTTGCCTCCTCTGGGCCACATTGGACGAATTGTCCTGGGCCACACATAAAATACACCAACACTAACAATAGCTAATGAGCTTTTAAAAAAAAAATCAAAAAAAAATGTTATGTTTTAAGAAAGTTTATGAATCTGTGTTGGGCCTCATTCAAAGACGTCCTGGGCTGCTTGCGGCCTGCAGGTTGGTCAAGCTTGCTTTCCATCCTCTTTTTTCCTGACAGCCACTTCCCTCTCCAGCTGCTCCTTAGAGCCCTCCAGGGCTCAACTTTCACTACCCACCATTTACTGGGGGCCATGGTCCTCAGGGCTCTCTCTGTCCCCGCCCTCTGCTTGTCCCACCTGCCCTGACTTCCTGTGAAGGCTCTAGTCGCTCAGCTAGTCAGAAGTGAGCACCTAGCCCATTCTCCTGCCTCCTGGATGCCACCCCGCCATTGTCTTAAGACCTACCTTTCATGTGCAAAACAACCCTCAGCACTCCTCCCAGTCTCCCTCATACACACCTGAGACAGTAGAGACTGCATCACTGTCTGCATCACTGACTCCCCTGGCCAGACCTGAGTGACATCATAGTCCTGTCTCCTCTGTTCCACCCTCAGGGAGGGCTCTGGGATCTGTTCCACCCTTACCCCCATTCCCTAGCCTCATAGCCTCCGCTGTCAGGCTTTGTCTTCTCCATCCTCAGCCTCCTTCTTTGCCTCCAGGGCTCCGGTCTTGCCCTTTTTAGCCTATCCCTGTGTCCCAGCAGGCTCTTCAGTGTGTGTGCTGGTCCTGTCCCTCCCTCTCTTGCTCCAAGCCCTTCTGTGGCTCCTGCTGCCCTCTGGTTATAGGCCACATCACACTTTAGACCCCTCAGGCCACTCCCCACCTTGCACCTGAACCTCACTGTTCACTGGCTCTCACAACCTTGCCTATTTCTTTTTTAAGGATTTATTTTATTGTTTTTTGGCAGAGACAGGGAGAGACAGAAACAGAGAGAAGGGGGAGGGCCCAGAGCAATCTCCATAGTTGTACGTCATCAGTTTTCAACATGGTTTTGTTCCACACAGGTGGGCGGGGGCCTCGCAGGGTGGAACTGGGCTTGGGGCCTCCCGCATGGGAAGCAGAACCCAGTTCATCATATGGGTCTACATGGGCTGGAGTTGGGATTTGATCTTCAGTCCCTAGGGCTGCAAACTGAGCACTTAATCTGCTGATCCATCCTACCCCCCCTTTAAAAAAAAAAATTAATTTTATTGTTTTTGGCAGAGACGGAGACAGAGACAGAGAGAAGGGCGAGGGCACAGAGCATTCTCCATAGTTGAATGTCATCAGTTTTCTACATGGTTTTGTTCCACACAGGTGGATGGGGGCTGTGCAGGGCAGAAGCTGGGCTGGGGGCCTCCCGTTGGGGAGGCATGCCCCCTTGAGCCAGGGGCTGAACTTGGGGGCAAGAACCGAACTGGGGTCCTCCTGCATGGGAAGCACACCCAGTTCAGCATATGGGTCCACACGGGCCGGGGCAGGGATCCTTGGTCCCTGGGACTGCAAAGCGAGTGCTCAACCTACTGAGCCATCCCGGCTTCCCCTGCCTATTTTTTTTTTTTTTAAAGATTTATTATATTGATTTTTGACAGAGAGAAACAGAGACAGAGAGAGACAGAGAGAAGGGGGAGGGCCCAGAGCAGTCTCCATAGTTGACAGCATTAGTTTTCCACATAGTTTCACTCCACAGGCGGGCACGGGGCTGCGCAGGGCAGGAACTGGGCCGGGAGCCTCCCACATAGGTCCCGGCAAGAACTGAACTGGGGGCACACCCCAGTTCAGCATGTGGGTCCACATGGGCCGGGGTCGGGATTCGATCCTTGGTTCCTGGGGCTTCAAAGCGAGCACTTAACCTTCTGAGCCATCCCGGCTCCCCCTGCCTATTTCTTTTGCTTAGCAAATTTGTCCTTATCTGTTAAGGTCAAGCTTGGACCACCTTCTCTGTGAAGTGCTTCCTGACTACCACAGACGGAGCTCATGGAGGCTGTGACAGCCTGTCTATCTCTCTCCCTCCATCCTCAGAGTCCCTTGAGGGCAGGCCCTGGAGAGATACCATATCTTCTCCAAACCCAGGGCCTACCACAGTGCCTTGGTTGAGGGACCGAGTGACTGTCACAAGCTGGGCAGAGCTGGGGGCCTCCAGAATTTTGGGTGACAAGCTTGTTTCTGGTGTCCTGTTAGCTTTGCTCTAGTTCTCTAGAAGGTTTTGGTTTCCTTCTGGTGTGTGCTGGGGTGGGGTTGATAGAGGGGAATAGCTGAGAACCCAGAGTCCACTGAGGCTCGACCTGGATTAAGTCTGTGGGGGAAGTAGGTTTGTGTTATAGGATAAGGTGACCAGATTTTAACATTGGTAAAGCGGGACATTGACTGGGGCAGGGGAGGGGGTTCTTGATTAAAAATTTGGTCTATCTCCCGCCGTCCCCCAGCTTGTCGTGCATTCTTTCCAAAAATCGGGACTTTTTTAAAACGACGCAGGACGCAGGACAAATTGTTAAAAATCGGGACTGTCCCACCAAAAGTGGGACATCTGGTCACCTTATCATAGGAGTCCTCAGGACCTGGAAGTTCGGTCCCCAGCCTTCTACTCTCTAGTCCGTTTTCTAGGGTCCCAGCAGCAGAGTCGATGCTGCCCCCTGGTGGGCGGTCCCCCATTTGCTAGAGGCCAAACTAATTAAATACTTCTATTTACAAACAAAAATAAACCGACCAGCAGGTAGGGCCAGGCTGGAAGGCAGTGGTGGAGTGCAGGTCTAGCTGCCTTGGAGACTGGTTTGCATGAGCGCCCTCCCCCAGGAGGTCTTACCTCGTGTCCCCTTATTGTCTTTGAGTTAAGGCACAACCCATCCCCTCTCGCTGGGCCAGGAGCCACAGTCCTTCTCTGAGCACATTCACCACAGAGGCCAATACAGATGGGAACAAGAGGCCTTTAGTTTCGCTCCCCCTCCTCCCAGCCCTCGCGTCCCCACGCAGTCCCCAGGCAGCCCGGCTCAGACTGGCGGCGCAGGGCCAGGCGGAGTGAGCACCTGCCGTATGCGCTCCACGCATAGCGCGGCCGCCTGCCGCGTCTCCCGGCACAGGGAGGCCAGGCTCAGGAAGCCGTGGGGCAAGTCCTCCACCACTCGCAGCGTCACGGGCTTTCCTAGGCTGCGCAGCCTTCGCGCGAACATGACTGAGTCATCCAGCATAGGGTCCAGTGCACACGCCTGTGGGAGAATGGAGGGGGCGCAGGGAAGGGGCGGATGAACCAAGGGAGGGGAGGGACACGGGACATGGGATGGACAAGGGAGGGAGACACGGGGAAGAGTTGAGGAATGAGTTTAACTGGGCTCTGTGGCCTCTTGTCTGGTTTCTCCCTTCCCCCAGAGACCCCTCCTTTCCTCTTCTCTGACTCTCCAAGCCCTGTGGCTGCTCCATGGTCCCATGGAGCTCTCAACACGGTTGCAAAAGAAAATGGCAGCCCTTACTCTCTCTGTCCTGGTGTTCCAGGCACTCCCTCCTGGTGGGACACCTCTCCCCTCAGGCCAGGCCACTGACCCCGCCCTCCCATCTCCTGGGAGCTCTCTTGCCCAGGCACACCTGCCCCACTTCTGGGTGTGCCGCCCCCATCTGGTGCTCACCACAATGTGTACTGGGGGCAGGCTCTGCAGCATGCTGTCAGGTGCCAGCAGCGGTGACATGAAGGGGTTCTTGGCGATGGGCGATGAGTACAGGGGCATCCGTGTGGGGCCCTGGCTGGAACGCCTGGGGTGGAAGCCCTCAGGGAAGGCAGCAGCGACGCTGTGGCCTCTGTCCTCGGTGTCCCACTTATCTCGAGCCTCAACCTCTTCCTGTGCATCCTCAGGCCCGAGTAAGAAGTTGATGTCTGAGGCGGTGGAGGGGCCAAGTGTCTCGGTGGACAGTGACAGTTCGGGGGTGTCTGATGTCTCGGAGCTGCCCTTGAGGCTCAGGTCATGCAGTGTCAGGCTCTTGAGGGAGTCTGTGCCCACTGGGTCTTCAGGCTGGGCCAGAGCTGCTTCAGATACACTGCGTCGCAATGGCTCTGTGAGAGGAGCAGGGTCAGGGCTGGCTGGGGCAGACCAATTTGGCTGTGTTGGTTAGATGTGTGGGTGCCTGTCAGGGAAGGTCATGGGCCTCTGGAGGAGAAATTGCATCCTAGGGCTGTGGAGGCCTGGAAGTTCCCCTAGACAGCCTCCTTGGGGAGAGATGGGGAGCTCCTGGTGCCCAGGCTGCAGTGCCTAGGCGGGGTGGAAGGAGTCATGGGGTCCTGGATGTGGAGCTTGTCTTAATGGAGTGTGTGTGTGTGTGCGTGTGTGTGGTGACTGGGAAGGTTAAGAGTGAGTCATGTTACCTCTGGGAGTCTCAGTTTCCTAATCTGTACAAAGGGGATAAAAATAGACCTGCTTTCATAGGAGGTGCTGTGGACTCAGTGGGATGAGATGGGATTAAGTACTACTACCTCATAGGAAGTCATAATAGATCAGTATTAATACTTTATTACCAGGCTTGGCACCCTCTACCAAATGCCTCTGCCTCCTGGTCCAGCATAAGGCCCTGCCAACTTTTTATGGCCACTTGACACAGAGGGTGTGAATAGAATAAGGTGAAGTAGGGAGCAGGTCCACAGGGCTTGAAAGGGAATCAAAAAGAGTCTTGGGGGCATATTAGATTCAGATTAGAATCTAATTAGATTCATATTAGATTCATATTAGATACAGGGATTCCACACCTGTAGATCTGCACTCAAAATTTCCTGTGCTTAATTTTATCTCCTCCCTTTGAGTAACCAGACAAGCAAGTACCAGAATTATGCTAGAGATGTGTTTTGGCCCAGCTGGTATGCCCATCTTGGCCTCAGTTCCATTAATTTTATCAGACCCATGCTGCTTACTACTGGAGCCAGGGCCCTATTATTTTCCAGTTTTTTTCACTTTATATATCCATGAAGGCAACATGCAAGATTGAGAATAACTATATAAGTACTGTATGACTGAAGGGTCACTGGAACAGAGCTGCTGACTAGAGTCCCAGGGTGCAGCCAGTCAGGGGTTCTGGCATCTTCAGAGAGCACCTACTGTGTGCCTGGTGCTTGGCACAAATGGTACATTGCAGTCCATACAACAACTGTATGAGGCATGTACGCTTATTGTACCCATTTAACAGAGGAGCAAAGCAAGGCTCACAGATACCATTATTTACCTACGTCACTCAGCAACCAACAAGTACTTTGGTACAGTATGGAGCTAATTTGTGCAGGGGATTCTAGGAGCTGCACCTGTCACCTTTATCTTATAAGGAAACCCCAGTGCTCAAGGTCTGTGTGCCTAAAATTCAAATCCTTCTTGTTTTTGTGTATATTTATTTGCATCTACTTGACTATCCTAAAATTAAATATAAAACACATTCAATTGTAATAATTTTCTGAATAGTCATTTGCTTTTGAACATGCAATTCCTATTACTCAGAAAATACTGATGTGCTAGAGATAGAAAATAAATTGAGTTGGTTGTGCTTTAAAATCCTTAAAATGTTAAAAAATGGTGGGAAAAAGGGATCCTTGGATGGAAGTGATTTTCAGCTGCCTGAGGGTCCTGTCACCCACCCAAGGCTGGGAATTTCCATGTCCCCAGGTCTGTCTAGTCAGTTTATCCCCCCCCCCCCCCCCAGGTCAGCTCCTGGAGCTGGAGTATTCCCCTCATGTGCCTCTGTTAAAAAGTCTGGAAAAAAATCTAAAAGGGCTGGACCCCCACCTGAGGGCCTAAGGGGTTCCAGTGGCCTTCTTGGGACTAAAAACCAGGACACGGGCAGGCCTTCTGAGTCATTTCCCACGGTGCCCTTCTGGGAAAGGTTGTTTGGAAAGCTAAATCCTATAGTTCTTAGGACCAAGATGGCTGGGGGGTGGGGGTGGGAGGCAGAAGTCCTTAAATTTCTAGGATGTGGGCTGTTGTGGAAAATCAAGGCTTTGTGATAGAGACCAGATATGGGGCAGAACCAGGAAGCTGATTTCTGCTCTCCTGAAGGCCCCTGGGCATGGCCCCTTTCCTGCCCCAGGCCTGTCCCTCCTGGGCATCCTGGATCAGGGTGTGAGGGAGGGCCTCACTCACCTGCTGTGAGCAATGATTTTGAGTGGGACTTGTGCCCGCTCAGCTCCAGGAAGGAGTTGAGCCACGAGGAGGCACCCAGGCGGAGGTCGCGTAAGAGCAGGGCTGTGTCCCTCCGTACCAGCCCCATCATGCCCAGCGCCTGCTGGTTTGGGTCGGAGTGGTCCTCTGTCTCCCCACCTGCGGAGTGTATGTGGGAGGTTGAGTTGGTCTCTTCTCTTTCTGGGACCAACACCCAGAGCTTCAGACATCTGTGCCCCAGGGACCCAAGAATAATTGATCGCTTCTGTAGGAGTCTTCACTTGCTCTCCTCAGCCCTACGAGACTGGGCTCTAGCCCCTGTTCTAGGCCCTAGGCACCCTGGCCCCCAAGTTCCACCTCTGGGGGTGTGGGCCTTACCAGCATAGGCACTGACACACTTGGTGAGCACGCTGAGGGGCAGCAGGGGGTCCATGAGGCTCAGCAGGCGGGAGGGAGAGGCGGTAGACTGCAGCATTGTGGCTGGGTAGGCTGCCATGATGCCATCTGGCACCCGCACCCCATAGGCTGCTGCCCGAAGGGAGACGGTGAAGCAGAGGTTCCCGCCTGCGCTGTCCCCTGCGAGGCATATCCGCTCGCCCGTTGAGCCTGGTTTGGGGTGGGGGTGGGGGTGGGGGACTTGGTTATGCCTGGCAGGAGGGAACTCAAGCACTGGGTTCTCAGAGGTGGGGTGTGAGGGCCCCAACCTCAAGGTCTAGGCCAACTGCAAGGTTAGAGACTGGTACACCGAGGCAGGGATTTGGACCCATTTTGAGGACAGTCAGTGATCAGAGGATCAGGCTGACTTGGGAGGATGGAGGATTTAAGCAAGGAGAATGGGTGGGGGTTGGGGAAGAGGGGACACAGAGGGAGGGGCATCCTAAGCCAGGAGATGGAAAGCCAGGGTTCAGGATAATTAGGGACCATGGGCCTTGTGCTGTGGGCACAGCCCCACACTGCTCTGTGTCTCCCAAGATGTTGGAAATGGGAGGTCAGAGGATCTGGAAAAAACAGCTGTAGATGTCAGGGGGTGGGAAACAGGACTAGGAAAGGAAAGGTCATAGGAAACCCATGGGAGAGGTCGGGGGATGGAGTGTCTGGCTGCAGCAGGTGAGCAGGAGGCACCGGAGTAAGTGGTTAGTGGAAGGTTGGGTGGGCAGTGGGGCAAGGGGGAGAGAGTGCTGAGGCAGAGATAGAAGAGTAGGCAGGAGCGGGTGGACATGTGGCAGAGGGCTGGGTGGTAGGAGATGGAAGGGAGGCAGAGGGCACAAGACTGAGCCTTGAGCAATGCGATGGCTCGCTCCCATGCAGTGTGGACTGGGAGCTGAAGCAGGCTGAGGCAGAATAGGTACTGGTGACAGTGAGGGCTGGGCTCACCAAGGAGGGCGCAGTGCTTGACAGCCCAGCAGTAGGCGTAGAAGCACTCCTCTAGAGCTCGGGGGAAGGGGGCCTCGGGGGCCAGGGAGTAGTCGATGGAGAGGATTGGGACGCCCAGCTCCTGGGCCCAGCCCTTGAGGTAGGGCTCATGGGACTTGGAGGTCTGGGCCACGAAGCCGCCACCGTGGATGTGCACAACCAGGGACGGTGAGCGGGGTGCCTGCTGTGGCCTTGGCCACAGCTCCAGGCTCCTTGGACCCTCGGACTTCACCAGGCTGCTGAGCTCCTCACTGTCCTGGGGGAGGAGGACGGGGAGGTGAAGAGGCAGGTGGGGCTGCCCCTCCCCCCAATACCTCTAAAGGGATGTGCTCAGAGAGGCAGGAGGGAGAGGAGGATGGCAGTGCAGAAGGGGTGGATGCTGCCTGTGCCCCTCACTCTGTACCTGTTCCTGGCTGAGGCAGGGGCCCTACCTGTCCTTCACGCAGATCATAGGAGATGAGCCTGACGAGGACTGGCCCAGGACCCATGTGGGCCACGGGGGGTGCAATGGTCACTGTGAGCTTGGGGTCAGCGATCAGTGGCATTTCAAAGGCCTTTGGTGGCAGGCTGAGCAGGCGGCTTATCCTTACGGTGGCCGATGCCATGTTTGCTAGAGACTAGGGGGAGGGAATAGAAGGGATGTTAGGGAGGGGTACTTGCAGGGGTGCCGTCCCCTGAGACCCCCAGTGTTTCCCTTGGCCTGGAGCCCTGCAGAGACCTCATATGGCCGAGGATGGGTCTCTAAGCTGGTGTCCCTGTCTTATAGCAGGCTGGGGCTCTCAATGGGCCCCATGCTCACCGATAGCACCTCAGTCTCTGTGATATTCCAGAAGGCTTTCCAGAAGTGCACGTCCAGGTTCTGAATGATCCGCTCAAACTCAGCCCCACGCAGTTCTGGGTCGATGGCAAAGCGGCCACTGGTGAAGAGGGAGCTGGCAGCCACACCTGGGGGGTTGGGAGGGTATCAGGGAGCTCGAGTGGGTCAGGCTGTGGCGGCAGAGTTGGAGAGGAGGGACACGAGGGGAGGGGTGGTAAGGGCAGGGCCCGGCTGGCTGAGACTCACTGAGGCCAGTTTCGTTGCGTTTGTAGTGCTCCCCGAAGGACACCAGCCCGATGGAGATGGTCTGCAGGAATGGCCTGATGGCGGGTGTGTACTGTGGGGAGAGGCTGCTGTTACCCACTGCCCAGAAGAGGGCTGGGGGCAGGCAGGAGTCAGGGGGACACTGTCATTCAGCAAACATCTTGTGGGTTCCTACAGTGTGCCAGGCACTGACCTAGGCACATGCCATATAACATCAAGTGATGACTAATGCTTTGGAAAGACAGTAGGTGGAGGGGACACAGTGATGAATAGGGTTCAGGCTACTTAGTCTCCAGGAAGGGATGTCAAGAGGGACCCAAATGAAGTGAGTGAAGGCTGTTCTTGCAGAGGGCACAGCAAGTGCAAAGGCTTTGAGGTGGCTGCGCTTGGGGTGGAAAAGGAAAGCTGGGGTCAGTGTGGCTGGAGCAGAGTGAGCTGGGGGAGAGGGGCAGGGGGTGAGGTCAGAGAAGCAAGGGGGACTCACATAGGACCTGAGGAATTTAGATTTACTCCAGATGTGGGGTGGAGCCACTGGAGGGTTGTGAGCTGGGAGTGAGATGATGTAGTGACTTCCTGAAAGTCAGTGAGGATGGCAGTGGGGACCAATTATAGGGCAGTAGGAAGGCAGATGGCAGATGGTCAGAGATAGGGCCAGAGATCTTGAGGCAGAAAAGACAGCCCAAGGGGGAGACAGTGTCTGAGAGAGGAGACAGTCAGCTCAGGAAAGACAATGGGGAGATAAGGTCAGAGGAAAAAGCCACAGGAGGCTGGGCACAGGGCCAGCACGGTTCTTCCGTTCATTCAGCAAATACTGGCCTACGTAGGTCATACTGCGTGCTAGGCACTGGGCTGGAGCCAGGGGCTGAGCAAGACCTAGTTAGGGGAGGCCTCTGCCCTCCTGGGCTGACACTGTATTGGGGGTGAGGGTGGGGGTGGGGGGAGAGGCCGTCCTGTATCACAGCACAGTTGGACTCTCTCAGTAGCTGTTAGGCATTGCCCTGCCCTTGGCTGGGAGCCCAGAGGGCCAGAGAGTACAGGTACACGGGTGCCTGGCCATTGTGGCTGGAGGCTGGCTTGGGTGGCTGCAGGCTCTCTCTCCTGTGACTCCAAGGTCATGGCTGGGACACAGGGAGGAGCTGGCTCTCCCAGCTGGGCTGATCAATATTTGTGGGTTCAGCTTAGGTAAGGGGACGTTCCCTTGGAACACCCAGGCTGGGTGGATGAGGACCAGCCATCCTGCGGGAAACATGGAAAGGTGGAGTAACATGGAGTCTGAGACTGCCAAGCTCAGCTCACTGCGGTGGGGGGGAGGCCCTGAGAGGGTTTGAAGGCCTATAGGGTCACATAGCTACAGACACTCTTGCTGGGCTTCCCTGATGTGGCTGGGGCTTGGGGAACCAACTGGGCCTCTGCTCTGAGCCTGGTGTCCCAAGGGTTCCCCAATTCTCTTGAGTTACCAAACAACTTTTCCTATGCATCTGAAGGTCTCTGTCTGCCTCCCTCTCAGTGCTGAGATGGGCTGCATCTTCCTGAGGGTGGTTTGGGATGGGCACTGTGTGTGTGTATGTATGGGGTGTCAGGGTCCTAGTTCAAAGGGAAAAAGGGTCTTGACCAGATTTTTCTTACTGTTACCAATTCGGATAGGCTCCTTGGCCCTCCTTCTGGCTTGAAAATCCTGATTCTACAGCTCCTTAGGTGAGTCAAAAAGCCCAGGCAGACCCCACCCGGCTCCAGCTGAGCAGTTGTGGGCCCCCACCCCTTGAACCTCTGTAAAATGGGGTTTGCGTTCTTCTTCCTCCCAGACCTCCACTGGGGATGACTAAAATGGGCTATGCTCTTACAAATGGGCCTTTGAGAATAACACAGACTACTGTCCTAGGTGGTCTCAAACTCAAATGATTTCAGGGGCCAGACAGGTCACATAAAAGTGAATGGACCTCCTGAGTGTACGATAATAGCCAGCAGAGGGGAGCCTGGTGCAAAAAGCTATGCAAGTTAAAGACTGCTTGCTGGTGGATTCAGCCTGGGGGTCACATGTCTGAGGTCCCCACATCAGAGGTCCCAATGGAGCTCTGAGCACCAGACAGTTTCCCCTTTTTGTATCTGCAGTTTTCTGAACCCATGACCATTCTGGTTATTCTACTATACTACTAGGTCAGGTTAGGGGTCACCTGGCTCCTTCACCATAGGCCCAGAGGGGCAGGGCAGGGGGCTCACCTGGAAGCCCAGGCAGCGGCCATAGAAGCAGCCTTTGTGCAGCGTGACGTACTCGCGCAGGAAGTCAGCGGTGAGCCCCTCATCGCCCTCGAAGAAGAGCCCCCCAGGCTGATTGGTGGCTAGCAGGCGCTGGGCGTAGTAGGCCAGAGCGCGTAGCTGCGTGAGGGCAGCCAGGTAGGCCTCCAGTTCTGCCAGGTTGTGGCTGGCGCGGAAGAAGATGCTGCGTCGGTTGGAGGCCACATAGCGTGACTTATGCAGCAGGTGCGCCAGGCAGCAGCGGGCGGTGTGCACCAGGCTGCGGTACCCGTTGGCTGGCGTTTCTGCATCCAGGTCAAAGAGGTGCGCCACGCCCAGCAGGCGGCCCAGCGTGGGCTCCAGCCCCAGTGCCTGCTCCCGAATACCCGAAAAGACGCCCGACAGCCGCCGTGCTGTCTCCCCAGGGCCCTGGCTTAAGAAGAAGGCCATGTTGTCCTCTGCCAGAGTCACCAGTGACTGTGTCATTGTGTGTAGGTCCATGCTGTGCATGAGCCCCGAGGCTACAGGCAAATGGAGAGGGTTATTAGGCAGGTCTGGTTCACTCCTTGCTCAGTTGGGTCCCTGGGCTCCAGCGATCCAAGCTCTATCCCCCTCCTCCCTCACACCCACAAGTTAGAACCCAGCCTCCTCCTTCAGACCCAAGGGTGGAGTCTAGGGTCCCCATCCCCTTCCTTTCTTAGGGCCCATGAATCCAGGTACCCTCCTCAGGAGCTAGGCATTTGATGCCTATACCTGTCCTTCCTTAGACCCAGGAGTCAGGTACCCAGACCCTCCTCTTCAGGTGTTCCTGCTCTCTCTTGTTTGGGACTCCCTCGCTCCAGCATCTCCTAAACCCAGGAGTCCTCCTACACCTCTATCTTTCAGGGACCCACGAGTTCAGGCATCTGTCTCCATTTACTCTCCTGGGCCCAGGACTCCTAGGTTCTGGGAAGTCTGGACCCGAGTTGGTCCCCTCTCTCAGGACCCAGGAGTTCAGGCCTCCATCCCTCCTCCTTCTCAGGCTTCAGGTATCCCCACAGGCCCTTCCCCTTGATCAATATTGGGAGAGTTCAGTCCTCAGGCCACCCATTCCCATCTACCTGGTGGTGTTCCAGGACTTTGGTCCCAAACCTAATTCTCTGCCTGAACACAGGAGATCATCATTCTAACCTTGCTTAAAACTGGAGTTACTTTTGGCTCATCCTGGTCCCTCAAGTCTGGCTGTGGAACCCCTCTAAACTCCAGCTCCCTCCCTGTTCCTCTGCAGAGCCCCAAAACTTGGTCACACTCCTTTTGCAACTGGGTCGCCTGGGCTTTGAGCCTGTCCACTTGGCTTAGATTGCACGGGCCAGCCCCGCTCCCCTGCCTGGAATATCAGTACTCACACTCATCGCTGCCACCGACCTTGAGCTCACTCTGTGCCAGACCCTGTGCTAAGAGCTTTCTATGCATTTGCTCATTTGTCTCCACTAACTCTTTTTTAAAGATTTATTTTTATTGTTTTTTGACAGAGAGAGAGAGAGACAGAGAGAAGGGGGCAGGCCCAGAGCAGTCTCCATAGTTGACAGCATTAGTTTTCCATATAGTTTCACTCCACAGGTGGGCACGGGGCTGCACAGGGCTGGGAGCCTCACGCATAGGCCCCGGCAAGAACTGAACTGAGGGCACACCCCAGTTCAGCATATGGGTCCACATGCATTGGGATTTGATCCTTGGGCTTTGGGGCTGCAAAGGGAGCGCTTAACCCACTGAGCCATCCCCGCGCCACCCCCCCACTCCCCCCCGCCCCCGCTAACTCTTCCATACTTCCTTGGTTCATGGGTCAGCTATTAGTGGTAGCAACCCATTTTACAGAAAAAGAGACTGAGGCTAAGAAATGTTAAATAAGGAGCTGACGGAAATGCATTGGAAATGCCAGAGCTGTGCCTCCCTCCTGGGGCTCTAGAGGCTGGTCCTCTGGCTCTTGCCTCCTGGACTAGGCCTGACTCCCCACACTCGAGGGTCCCCCTTGGTGGGATGCTACCCTTTGCTCCAGACTCTTCCTTCCTCTGCCTACCCAGAATCTTGCCTGGCTCCTGGGTTGATGGCCCCCTGCTCCCTCAGGTGTATCCTTCCCCTTCCAGGCCCTGGAGTTTGGCAGCAGCTCTTTCTATGTCTCAGCTGGCTTCACACTCACCCGTACAGGCCTCTTCGGAGCTTCCCCCAGGCTGGGACTGCTGGACTGCAGGACTCTGGCTTGTGCCAGTAACAGCCTGGGGCGATAAACTGGGGGAGGGGCCTAGCCTGTCCAGGGTGTGGCCACTGCTCCACCTCCCACCCACAAGGGACAGTGAGAACCACTTGCTGTAAACAGAGCTCAGAGCCCAACTCCCTGTCCCTCTGCCTGCTCCCAGCCCTAGCTCAACACGGGAGTCCTTGACCCAGACTCTTCGTATTTAAAAGACAGGAGTCCCTAGCCCTCTCCTCCTTCAAGCCAAGAAGTCTAGGCCCCCAGTGTCCTTTGGACCCAGGAGTCTCAGCCCCAGTCTTAAACAAAAGTCCCCTCTCACCCAGCCAGGCTGCCCTATGTTCAGGGTGAACTTGGAGCAAAGGTCCCGTGATCTCAGCCCCCGCCCCTCAGGCTGGCCCTGGCACAGCCGGCCCCAGCTGTTATGGGGAGAGAGGGTAGCCAGCCCTGCCTGTCCCTCCTGGGAGGACAAAGCTAATTAAGGGCAGTGCCAGCCTCAGCTAGTAGTGTTCCCATACTAGGCACCCTGTATCTGCTATTCCATAGCCCATCCTGCTGTGACTCCTCACCTCACATATAGGAAACAGGAAAGCGAAGCTCCGAGAGACACTTCACTCATGTCAATCTACGTGCTGCTTGCTAGCCAAGGAGCCTTAGTTTGTCACCTCCTTGAAGAGGCCCCTAACTGCTCCTGATCATCGGAGGTATGCCCCCCTAGCACTGTTTTCTGCCAATGTACTTGTTGTTTTTCTTCCTAGAATTTTACACAGTTGCAAGTATACATTTGCTTGTTTACATGTTTGCTGTTTCTCTCCCCAGGAGCAGAACCAGGCTTCATGGAGCTGGTATGTGTAGAGAAGGGCTCTTTAGGAAAAAGACTGTAAAATTACAAATACAAAATTAGGTACAGGGCCTTGGAAGGGGCCAATGAAAAATGAGAGGACCTGAGGCCTCTGTCATTTGCTTGGCTGAAGGTGAATCCTCCTCTGTTTCTCCTCCTTAAATGCCATCCCTGAGAAGGCAGGGGTGGCCCCAAGGTCCATTATGGGACTTAGCACATAGTAGGTACTCAGCAGATATTTGGAGGAAGGAAAGCATGAAGAGTCAGAGTGTGTGTGTGTGGGGGGGGGGGATGGGGATGAATGGGAGCTTGGGAGAAGACCCCCGCCCCCCAACTCCTGGGGGGCAGGTGAACAGAGGGATAGACAGAGGCCTCTGAAGGCAGCTCTAAGCTCAGTGGCTATGAGAATGGAACACTGGCCCAAGTCACTGGCTAGGTGACTTTAGATGAACCTGATTTCATTTGTAAACTACACTTGGCCATCCTGCCCGCAGAGGGAGGGAACTGTGTTTTCTAAGCGGTGCCCCCTGGGTGACCTTTTTTGCAGTTGTTTGCTTGGTGGTTCTCCTGTGGCCTCACTGGGTCATTTTTCTCTGTGGCACACATCACAATCTAACATACTATACAATTAATTTTGTTTGCTCTGTCTCCCTCACTAGGTTATAGGCTCCCCGAGGGCAGGGGCTTTGTATGTTTTATTGCTATACCCCCAGCCCATGTGGTGCCTGGTGCATGTCCAGTGTGTGGTTTTGCATAATGGACTGTGGTTTCCCACTTTATAAAGCCACTGTTATTTACTTCCTGTCTCTGCGGCAGTGCTCTTTATTGCAGAAGAGGACGAAGGAGACCTGATCAGAACAAGTGACTTATACAAAGTGGTGGGGAAGAGGCTGGATCCCAGGCCCTCATGACTCTAGGGCCCTGTCCTTTGCCCTGGTCCAAGCCACTCCCTGGGGGCTGAGCTGGGTGGAGCTGGCAGGAAGGCGTATTGAGATGGCCAGAAACTCACTAAGAATCCCAGGCAGAGGGCACTGGGGCAGGGGCAGGCCCTCTGGGGAGGCCATGGCCAAGGACTGGGGCAGAGGGGTCCTATTGCCTGGGTACCAGCCCTTTGCCCTGAAGAGCCACTGAGCAACTGACCCTGGCCTGCATTTAGGCAATGGAGAAGGAAGTTGCAGGGTGGATGGAGGAAGGGCCAGGTATGGGGGCAGATGTAGGAGGTGGGTCAGTGAGTGTACCCCTCCTTGAGTGTGTTCCCTAAGAAAGGGCAAACACTGCTCTAACAACTGCTTTTTCAGGCACTGTTCTCTGTATGTGCTTTACGTGGAGTAACCCATTTCATCCTCCCTACAACATGTGGGGTAGGGACCATTATCCTCCCTTTTGGCAGATGAGAAAACTGAAACACAGAGAAGTGACATGCTACCCATGTCATGGTGACAAGGGTCACAGAGCCAGATAGGATGGCATCGCTTGTCTCTGCTATGTTTCTGTATGTATCTAAGTGTTGCTCCTTCTGTTATGTCCCAGCTGTATGCTTTCTGGGTGGTCAGGTATGAGTGTGTCTTTGAGGTTCACATGCATGTACATAATAGGTACATAGGCATGGGTCATGGCAGGTGTTGGTTCTGGCCTGTGTTTGTGGGTGGGTGTGTCAACATATTTTCTCTGTGCGTTTTTCTGTTTCTTGGTGTGTCTGAAGGTATGTTTGTATGCATGTGTTACTGCCCATGTGTACTTCTCAGCCTGTGAGTATATCTGTGTTTATTTCTCTCGGCCTATGAGATTGTGTGGTCATATGTTTGTACAAGTATAGATGTGTATATACAGTAGACTCTCAGTTAACTGGCACCTATGGAGATTGGTAGACATTGACTAAATGTAAGTAGACTCTCCATTAACCAGAACTCAAGCAACTGGCAAAATCTCAAGCAACTAGCAAGACTTTTTTGTCAGTTGCTTGAGAGTGAGTGCCGGTTGCTTAGTTCTGGTTAACGGAGAGTCTATTGCACTCATATTTGTTCATATCCTAGTCTCTGTGTATGATATATGTGTGTGTCTGTGTGTGGCATAAGCATGTGTTCCCACTTGCTCAAGCCAGAACCCAGGACATCATTCTGGCCACCTACCCCATCCAATTTATCATGAAGTTCTGTCCACTCTGTCCCCTAGAAACCTCTGGAACCAGACCCTTCTCTCCACCTCCACAGCCCCTTTCATCTGGATGAATATAACACTTTATGTCTCTGATTTTGCCCCTTTCAATCTCTTCTCCACATAGTAACCAGGGGATCTTTCTTTCTAAAACAAATTTGGTCACATACTCCCAACTCTTCAACACCCCCACTGTTGCTCTCATGATAAAGCCCCAAATCCTGGACATGGCCTCCCAAACCAGGGACCATCTGGATCCCTTGCCTCCACAGCCTTCACTCTTCCTCCCCTCCCTTGCTTAGTTCTCTCTGCACTGTAATGTGCTGCTTCCTTGGGCCTCAAGGTCACTGTTCACTCTGTTTCTTTGGTCCTCCCTGCCCCCTTGCCCAGCAATCAACACTTGCTCATTCTTGGGTCTAGTGTCACCTCTTTGGGAAACCTCCTTCTTACATATTTTTGGAATTTCCTTCTTGTATTTATCACACTTTGTAGCTGCTTTGTGGGAGTATTTGATTAATGTCCATAGTCCAAATATGAGTGTGTTCTCACCACTGATAGCCCAGGCCTAGCACAATAAGTGTTCAGTGAATGTCTGCTGAATTATCTGCAACTTGGAGCCTTTTGGGTCCAGAATCAAGGTTGGGCACACAGGAGTTTTGAGCTCACATACTCCCTGCCCCCAGGAGGCTGGGGGTGGTTACCTTTCTGCCCTCACTGGCCAGGGTAAGGAAGCTCAGGTGACTGCTTCTTCAGAGCCTCCGTGCCGTCATCTTGAAAATAAGGTGATCATAACACTAGTGTCATCAAGTTACTGGCAAGATCAAACTGATGACTAGGACTGCTCCAGCTAACCTAGATGTCCTGGAGGCAGGGGTTGGGTCTGATTCATTCAACTGGGGCCTGGTACCAGGGTAGGGCCTCAGGAAATGACAAGCGAATCTTAGAGCTTCAGGGAATGAGCCTTTTTGAGTAGGTGGGCCCATGAGTTTGTAAGGACTGGCTCAGCCCTGTGCAGGGAGCCCTGCCCAAGAGGATTCTGTTGTCTCATGACAACCTTAAGAACAGCCTGATAATTACTATCCCAGTGTGACAGTTCATGCCTTCCTTCACTTATTAACTCAATAAATATTTAAGTACCTATGTGCCTGGCATACCAGGCTCTGGAAATGCAGGGTAAACAAGGCAGGCACAGCCCTGTTCTTAGGGAGCTTGCTGTCTCGTGGAGGGTAACCTCCCTTCCTTGAGGACTTGCTGTATGCTGGCGCCAAACACACACTCATTCAAACCTCACAACAGCTTTACAAGTCAGGCACTCCTATCATTATGCCCATTTTATAGCTCGGAAAGTTGAGGCAGGGAAAGAGGGAGCCTGTTGCCCAGTGTACCACAGGTCAGAGCCTGAGGAACCAGGTCTCCAGTGCTCATGTACTTTACCAGGGTCTTTATTGCCTTTGAGCACTCTGTCCTGCTTATGAGGTTGTCTTGCTGTGTGATAGTGAATGCCACAGGGCAACAGTCTGAGCCTGACTGAACCTATCTGTGTGTGCATGTCTGGAGCCAACTCCAGTTCTGCCATTGGCAGGGATGAACAATGTGTATGGGGCCCCTGAAGCCCAGAGGCTACATCAGTTTTTTTTTTACACAGGAACTTCCCACAAGTTCTCATCTGGATTGACAAATAGGAGTATTCTGAAACAGATCCAACACCCTGCCTGAGGCTTGCAGCGTTTCCACTGGTCTGTCAATCTTTCTCTAGCCTGCTTAAATCTGTAAATAATGTGATACTCTAGGGAACCCAGGTCACAACCCTTCCTTTTTCTCCTAAGGTAGGGTGTGGTGGTTGGAAACCAACTCAGGAGCCCCTAGTCCTAGAAGGAGGGGGATCAGGAAGTTAGGTCTCAGGAGAGCCAGGCTGAAACAGGTGAACTGAAAGCAGTGAATGAATGGACTGAATGAATGATGGGAGCACAGGTCTGTTTTGAGCTGTACTGGCCCACTGGCATTCCCCACTCTAGGGTACTCCTTCCTCCTACTTTTCCATGACTTATCCCTAAACTTCCTCTTTGGGCAACAGCTTATAAACGTTTCTTCCTGCAAATCGGCGCTTGAACCATTTCCCAGGTGGGAAACACCAAGGGCAGGAGTTGCCTACGGTCACTCAGCGAGTACAGAGCCAGAGTGGGAACCCTGGTCCAGGAGACTCGCATTCTGGAGTTTCCACCCAAGACAGTAGTGGGGCGTCCGGCAGTCTCTTTGCTGGGGGTATATTCCGCTCTCACATCACCTTCTTCTCACAATGGATTATCCCCGCACCCCCCTTACGGGACGGTAATGGGCCAGTCCATTCCCCTACTTCTGGCGGCGGTGGGTCAGTCCACTCAGTCCCCAGTTCCCCGAAGGATATTCAAGGTTCCTTCCGGCCTGTTGAGGGCCCCAATACGCTCACCTTTGGTCTTCACTTTTCGCCACCGCCGGCGGCTACGGCTCTTGGACCCCTCTTTGTCCTTCTTTGAGGCCGGGGCCCCAGAGGCCCCGGCGGGCCCCGCTCCCCCGGCTGACTCCATCAATTCTCCTGGGTCCCCGCGCGAGGACCAATTCCAGCCAACAGGCCCCGCCCGGGGGCCAATCCTGGTTACACACAACCGCCGCCCCCATACCACCCAATCCTGGGTTTGCTCCTCCTTGGGTTCCGCCCCCTGAGCAGTTCAGGCCTCACTCTACCGCTAAGGCCGGGCCCCGCCCCCTCGTACGCATTAAAGGACCCGCGACAAACAAAAATGCAGCCCTGGAGGCAGCGAAAAGCGTCCTTCAGACAGGACTAGTGGGGAGTCTCATGGTGGTCACCCTAGAAGGGAAGCCTCGATCGTATCACATGTTGGTTTTCATTCTCGCATTCCACTCACCTTCTGGGGATCCCCTAGAACGCGACCCGGCCCGCCCGCTGGAGGGGTAGAACGGGGCGCCGCTGATCCACCGCCTGGGGCAGGGGGCGGGCCAGGTCCTCCAGCAATTCAAGGTCGGGGCGGGGCGCCAGCGCTGGGGGCGGGGCGCCAGCGCTGGAGGCGTGGCTCTGACAGCGAACCGTTGGAGAAGAAAGCCCCTCTCTCTCCCTATGACCCCTGCCTCCTAGTTCTCTCATAGCTTTTTATTTTCGGGGTTCTTATCTCTGCCTTCTCTTGCCCCGAAGGGCAAGGATTATGCTCGGCTGGTCCGAAGCCTCGGATTCGCGAACAGGGAGAAGCGGCAGTAGAGGAAGCAGTGCGCCTGGGAAAAAGCGGGAAACCGGAGGCTCGAGGCTCGAGGCTCGCGCATGCGCACACAGTCGCTGCTGCCCAGGCGCTCGAGGAGAGGCGGCCTGGTCGCCTCCGCGGTGTGGCGAAGGCGTCTTTTGAAACCGGGTTCGGGAAGCCTAAAGAAATAACCCTTAATCCTCAGGGCCGGAAAAAGACTTGGAGCCCTCTCCTTCCATCCCGCCCCTGCTCCCTGCGCGCTCTTAAGGCCTACGACCAGCCCTGGAACTGAGAGTTACCAAATTACCCTCATAGCCTGGAGGGAGATGGAGCAGCCTTTCCGTGTGGGACATGGCTCTGGACTGAGACCACCACTGCTGCCCCTCAGTGCGCCCAGCTTCTAGAGTGGGGCTGTGTGGTTCTTCCCCTCCCCGCCAACCCCCCTCCCCCAGGCTACTTCAACAAGTACGGTAACACCTCATTCCAGGGAGAAACTTCGCTGCCCACTTCCACCTGGCAGGGCTTTGGAGCCTAAAGGAGGAGGATGGGAGCGGGAACCTGCATCCTGGGACACTCCTGCCTGCTTCAGAAGAGTGAAGGGAGTGCTGGCAGCCATCACCCTCCCCTCCCGCTCCACTCAGCTCTCCCTTTCTCCAGCCCCAACCTTGCATGGGACTTTGGTGGACCCCTCGGTCCCTCTCTCATGCTTCCCCTTTGAGAGAATACAACCCCCAAGGCCCTCAGGCCTGGCTGGGCTGGGAGCTCCCCTGGACAGCCTGGCTGTGAAGAAGAGTCCTCTTGTGATACCAGCCTACGTAGAGAGCTCAAGGATCACTAAAGCCGATTTTGTCCTAGTTGGGATGGAAACTCCTAGAAGGTAAGGGCCACTTTCAGCCTGTGTCTCTGTTGGCCTACAGCAGTGTCTGCTCAGTGGGTTTGGGAACAGATGGATGAATATGGGCAGGAGGCTGGCTTCCCTGTGTCCTGGCCCATAACCCAGAACCCTTTCCCACTTTGATTTCCTCAAAATCTTTTGTAGGGAGGCATCCTGGTGCCTGGGAAGAAGTCAGACCCTTCCTTTGGGCTTGGCCTTTCCCTACTGTCCCCCTCATGCCAGATCCTTTACATCTCATTGCCTGGGCTTCTTCATCTATCAAATGGGGCTGTTGATCTTTGTCTTGTAGGACTGTTGAGGGATCACCTGAGCTAACCCGACATACTGGCAGCTCTTAGTACTTCCTGACCTCATGAATGACTAGCCCTGGGAGTTCCCATTCTTCCAGGCTCAACTCACCTGTATCCTGGTAGTGTCTGTGATTCTGGCTACTGGTCTTCTTCCTGTGAGTTGATGTCCCACTGCATCCTGACATCGATTCATAACCAGGCTTCCACTTGGAGGCCAACTTCATCCCCTGGGCCACTGTTTCGCCCCTTGTGGCTGCTGAATCAGTCTCAAACTGACACTTCGAATATGATTCTGAGTCCAAATCTGTGACCCACTCAAGAAATGTTTTCCACTCTGAGGCTGGTTGCTGTATGGATAGTTCATGCAGGTTTGATAGAAATCCCCACTTGGTCAAAGATCCCTGCTGGGATTTGGCTGGAGCTGTTTGCTGGGCCATAGCATCTGATTGTCCTGGTTTCTCTTGGGACACAGGTTCACTCTGGGCCAGAGGTGTTGATCCAACTTCTTGTTGAACTAGAGGTGGCTCTAAGCGTTCCTCTTTCAATTCTGGCTTCTCTTGGGTTCTAGGTCCTTTTTCTGGCCCAGATTCCTGCTGTGAGGCAGCTTCCTGTTGAGTGAAGGGTATCCTTTGGATAGGAGGTGATGGTTGTGGTACAGGCTCCTGTGGGGCAAGGAGTTCCTGCTGTAAAGCCGATTTTTGTTCGGCTCTAGGTTCCTGTTGGGATTCAGTTTCATTTTGGGCAAGGGACTCTTGCTGAGTGAAGGGTCTTTGCTGCAAGGCAGGTTCCTGTTGGGTATTGGGTCTCTGCTGAATTTTAGATGCTGGCTGTGCTGTGGGTGTCTTTTCTGAGCCAGGCTCTGGCTGGGTGATAGGTGTCTGGTATGGCTCGGATTCCCAGTCAGGCCTAGATACTGACTTAGAATCTGGCTCCACTGTTGTTATTTCCCTTATGGGAGATGTTGATCTCCCAAGCTTCATCCTATGGTCCCCCTACCTAGGCCTCCTTTGTCACAGATGCCTCAATGATTCCTCCTCATGATGGCACCTCCCTTTGGGTTCTACTCCTTCACTCTGGCATTCCTGGTCTTACTCTTTAAGGCACTTGGCAAGTGAACTGACCACTTCTGTCCCTTACTTCTGTGCTTCCTGTTGTGGGAGGATGGATTAGGAAGAGGAGGACGCTGTGTGCCCAGCACTCCTACCAGAGGGGAGGGGCTTGCCCTCTTGTGTCATAAACAGAGCCCCACCCCACTTACCACTCAGTTAAAATGTTTTGTTTTTTTTTTTTTCTCATAAGGCAGCATCCCAACATAATCTTCTGTTTCATCTGAGGTGACAGAAGCCAGATTCTGGATAAATATTCCTTTTTTCTTTTTCTCTTTTGATGTTTGAGGCAAGGGTCAGAGGGGAGGCAGTCTCTACTGTTGTAGTAATCTTTTCCTCTTTATTCTTCCTTTTAAATGGTTGCCAGTTTAATTTCCTTATATTATTGCTTTATAACTTTACTCCCATGTTAAAAAAAATTGTCCTCCCAGTTTTTACAGCTTGAAGCCCTTTTCAATGACATTTGAGATCTTCCACACCATCTCTATAGCCCTGAGCCTATGGCTCTGCATATATCTTCTATACTAGTTTGAAACTCACAGAATACATTGACCCCTAAGATGATGATGATAATATCAACAATCATAAATCTTAAAGGCATTCTACATGTTAGGAAACTGTGTCAGTTTCTTTTAAACCTATATTATCTTTAATAAGACTATGTCTGGTTCATTGCTATACTTGCTTTCTTTGCCCCACTTAGCTCTTACCTCAGAAAAGTTTGTTGAAAGAGTAAAAGAATAAAAAGTTGGCAGTGGAGATAGATTGAGAGGAGAGAGAGAGAGAGAGAGAAAGGGAGATGGTGGTGGGAAGAACTGTGTATAGATATAGAATCTGGATTGTGTTTGGAGTGAAGTGGGTAAAGTGGGCCATCTGGATTGAATGTGAGTTGCCATACCCCATTTGAAAGAAATGATTTTGACCTATCACATTTAAAAATATTTATTGGGAAAGCTGGGATGGCTCAGCAGGCTTTGAGTGCTTGCTTTGAAGCCCCGGGGACCGAGGATTGAATCCGGCCCTGGCCCATGCAGACCCACATGCTGAACTGGGGTGTGCCCCCGGTTCTGTTCTTGCCGGGACCTATGTGGGAGGCTCCCGGCCCAGTTCCTGCCCTGCGCAGCCCTGTGCCCACCTGTGGAATGAAACTATATGGAAAACTAATGCTGTCAACTATGGAGACTGCTCTGGGCCCTCCCCCTTCTCGCTATCTCTCTCTGTCTCTGTTTCTGTCAAAAATCAATAAAATAAATCTTAAAAAAATTAAAGAAAAAAAAATATTTATTGACTTTTGCTTACTACTTGCCTGGTTGTGTTTAAGGTCACTTGGGACCAGCTAGGAGGCCAGGGTTTCCTGATTTCTTTTAGGCAATTAAACATAAGCCTGGGTAAAGAGAGGGCACAGGAAAAGACTGATAAGAGAAAAAGGCGCTAGGAGAAATGATCCTGCGAAAAATGCCTTTTGAGAACACTGGAATGATTTAGGGAGTGGGAACAAGGAGGGGGATCATGAACATCCTCTAGCTGTGTTTACTGCCTTCTTGATTGAGGATATTTCATTGGGGAAGTGGGCTTTTAGAGCTCCTATAAAGGCAGAGCAAAGCTTGCTAGCTGACAACGTTTGATAAATTGCTGGCAGGCTCTGGAGTGCTTGTTTGGCTTCCCATGATGCCTTTGATGCCCTAGGATGAAAATAAAGGGGAGAGACCACTGTTAAAAATCATTTTAGGGGAAGCTGGGATGGCTCAGTGGGTTAAGCGCTCGCTTTGCAGCCCCGGGGACCGAGGATTGAATCCCGGCCTTGGCCCATGTGGACCCATATGCTGAACTGGGGCGTGCCCCCAGTTCAGTTCTCACCGGGGTGACCCCGGCCCAGTTCCTGTCCTGTGCAGCCCCGCCCACCTGTGGAATGAAACTATATGGAAAAACCAATGATGTACAACTATGGAGACTGTTCAGGGCCCTCCTCCTTCTCTCTGTCTCTGTATCTCTCTCTCTCTCTGTCAAAAACAATAAAAATAAATCTTAAAAAAAAAATTATTTTAGGGGATGCCAGGATAGCTCAGCAGGTTGAGCACTTGCCTTGCAACTGTGAGGTCCAGGGATTGAATCCCAGATACTGCCTGTGCAAACTCGTATGCTGAACTGTGGTTCAACTGGTAACTGCCTGAATGGTGGTGAATGTTCTCGCCTCCCATGTGGGAGGCCCCAGTTTGGTTCCCACCCTGCGCAATCCCACATACATCTGTATGGAATGAAACCATGTCACAACTAATGATATACAACTATGGAGACTGCTCTGGGCCTTCCCCCGAAAAAAAACAACACATTTAAAAAATTTAGTTTTTATGAAAGCTTTAAAAATTATAAAAATAAGATTTGTCCAGTGGAAAAAAATTAAAATAAAAAATATATCCAGTAAAAAGTAAAAGGACACCCTTTACTTTAATCTCCACTCCCCATTCTCCAGAGCTAATTACTATTAATAGTTTACTATAGTGCTTTGTATGTAAAGGTAATAGTTTACTTTAAAAAACAAAAATGAGGGTTGCCGGAATAGCTCAGAAGGTTGAGCACTTGCTTTACAACCACGAGGTCTGGGGTTTGAATCCTGGCCCTGGCCCATGCAAACCCATATGTTAAACTGCAGTGCAACTGTAACTCCTGGGATAGCAGTGAAAATTCTCATCTCCCGTGCAGGAGGCCCCCAGTTCAGTTCCTGCCCTACACATTGCCCCATCCACCTATGTGTAATGAAACTATGTCACAACTAATGATACACAACTATGGAGACTGCTCTGGTCTCTCCCCAGTTTTCTCTCTCTCAAACAAAAAAATGAGATTATACTATACATATTGTTTTGCTCTGCACCTTTAACACATCTTTTATTATTGCAAAATATGATACATCTATACAAGTCCATATAATCTTAAAGATTTATATTTATTGTTTTTTTGACAGAGAGAGAGAGAGAGACAGAGATAGAGAGACAGAGATAAGGGGGGGCCCAGAGCAGTCTCCACGGTTGACAGCATTAGTTTTCCATATAGTTTCACTCCACAAGTGGGTGCGGGGCTGATCAGGGCAGGAACTGGTTTGGGAGCCTCACGCATAGACCCCGGCAAGAACTGAACTGGGGGCACACCCAGTTCAGCATATGGGTCCAACTGGGCCGGAGCCGGGATTTGATCCTCGGGCTCTAGGGCTGCAAAGCGAGCGCTTAACCTGCTGAACCATCCCAGCTTCCCCCCATATAATCTTATATGTGCAGCTCAATAAATAGTTATAAAACAGATGTTGGGGAAGCCGGGATGGCTCAGTGGGTTAGGAGCTCACTTTGCAGCGTGGGGGACCGAAGATCGAGTCCCGGCCCCGGCCCGTGCAGACCCATGTGCTGAACTGGGAGCTCCCCTAGTTCAGTTCCCTCTCTGTCTCTGTATTTCTCTCTCTCTCTCTCCCCTCTGTCAAAATAAATAAATAAATAAAAATATATTTTAAAAAACAAACAAACAGATGTTCATGAAACTACTACCCAGGCTTAGAAATAGAATATTGCCAGCAACCCTCCTCCTTTTCTGATCACTGTTTTCTCTCTTACCCTCACAGAGGTAATCCTGACTTTTATAGGAAGCATTTAATTTTCTCTATTTTATCACATACTTAATGTATTCCTAAATAATTTAGTTTAATTTTGCCCGTTTTTGAACTTTCATTTACATGAAATCAATCATACAGTAGCTATTTTCTCAAGTCTTGGTTGGTTATTTTTACTCAATGGTATGTTTGTGAGGTTCATTTAAATTGTCATATGTTTGTTCATTCTCACTGATATGTAATATTTGAACATACTACCATTTATTTATTCATTGGTCAGTTTTTAGTTTGGAGTAGTTATGAGTAATGGTGCTATGAAATTCTTCTGTATGTCTCCTGGTGTATATAAGCATGAATTCTTTTTCAGTATTTACCAAAGAGAAGAATTGCTTGGTGACAGAGCTTCAACTTTAGTAGATAACCGCCAGCATTTTTTATTTTTTTTTTAAGATTTACCAGTTTACACTTCTATTAGCAAGATATAGGAGTTCTTTGTCCTACTCTTTGTCAGCACTTGGGATTGTCAGACTTTAAAATTTTGCCAATCTGATGGTGTATAGTGATGTCTAGTTGGTTTTAACTTGCCTTTCCCAATTACTGGTAAGCTTGAATGCTGTATGTTTATTATCTATTTGGATTTCCTTGTCTCCAAAGGACTGATTCAAGTCTATTTGTCTGTTGTGTTGCCTTTGTTTTCTTTATCTGTAGAAATTCTTTATGTATTATGAATATTAATCCTTTGTTATATATATTATAGACATAGATCCTACTTTTTGATAGTAATTTTATTCTCTTGATGACCAAAATTTCTTAATTTCAATGAAGTCAGATTTATTAATCTTTTCTTTTATGGATTATACTTTTTGTATCTTGTTTAAGAAGTCCTTTCCCTCCTCCAAGGTCATAGGTATATTCTCCTATATTCCCTTATTAAGTCATCTTTCAAATTTAGATTTTTTTTTTTTTTTTTTTTTTATCTTTTCACATTTATAGAGAGAAATTATCTTTTTGTCTTCAGTGCATAGTTATTTCTATTTTACTTTTTTTTTTTTTGACAGATAGAGAGAGAGACAGAGACAGAGACAGTTAGAGAACCAAACTGTGGGAACTCCCCAGCTCAGCACGTGGGTCCTGCCTGGGCCGGAGCCGGGATTCGATCCTCGGTCCTCATGGCCTCAAAGCGAGCGCTCAACCCGCTGAGCCGTCCCGGCTTTCCCCCAAATTTAGATCTTTAATCCACTTGAAATTTATTTCATGAAGAGTGATAAATAGGGGTCTCTAAATCTTTTTTCACAT